>SKCR01025320.1:0-127024 GCA_019454045.1 Zanthoxylum bungeanum
ATCGGCTACCTAAGTGCTCAACGAGTACACTTCATATTGAGACTCTCTATGTTCAGACATGTTCGTCATATAAGCCTAGCTAATATGTACATAATTCGGCCACCTCCGAATTCGCGAAGAACACGAACGACCTTTCTGAACTATACAAGTCGAGATCATCACATATGTTTAATAATCCCTCCGTCGTAGGCTATCCGAGTTGTGCTTAGGAAACATAGAATATACCGTCAAGTTTCCGAGGCGCACATCTAATGTCGACATTTCCATGATTCTTTACAACTAATGCGATCCACCCTAGATGATCGGCTTTGGCCAAAGTCTTTAAGAATCATGACTTTACATACATGGATACCTAAACCCCTTATGGTACACATATGGGCTGACAAATCCTATCTTGCTTCGCACTTGATTACTGAGTGCATCGGTCCACACCCAACGAACATCTAGAGGCCAGGCCATGAAAGGTTTCTAATATACATGGCATCTAAGTGTGGAGGATCTCACACAAAATCAATGCTATCATAAAGTCAAAGGATTACATATGCTACTCGACTCGAGGAGATTCCTATTGACGGTGGTGTGTACTTCTAACTATTAGGAATCACCTATGAGTCATTCAGTATTCGCTCCAACGAATACCCACATGTTATACGAGTTTCCAAAACTCATGGTACATCTTGTTAAACCACTGGAACTCCAATTCCAATATACGACATGTGCTACTCTTATAGGTTATAGGAATTTGACTGTATTCCAAAACCAACGACTAGTAATATTTACTTTAAGAATAGTTACAACTAGTGTCAAAACTATTCTAAGGTCGATGTCATTCTTAATATATCCATACATCAATTAATAAGCATAATGACAATACCATTATAAGGTATGAAATGAAAAATGTAGTTATTTTATTAATAAATAATAAAATGTACAAATCGGATTGGCACTCCAAGCACCAACTCCATCAAAATCATCCTTAACACATGGTCTCAGACTGATGTGCCTTCCTTCATTCTAGCGGTCAATACAGAGACTATTGCCTCATGTTATTACTGGTCTGAAGGTTTCCCAAACATGTTCTGCAATGACTGCATAATCATTGATGTTGTCGCCATAGTCTCATGTTGTGCAGCAAGAACCTTAGACATGAATGCTATCAAATAGCTATGGGCTTTCTCATCAGCTTTAATCCAATTATTATAGACATTACGTGCAGCTCTGCCAGCATTTGGTGCTGGCTCAGGAGGACATTCCTCCATTAGGACAAATTTAAGGTCTTCGTAGACTAAAATAGCATTCATGTCACTTTTCCATTTAACATAATTATCCATGGTTAATTTTTCTTGTTGTTTAAGAATTAAGATTATTGCAGATGCCATGGCTAAAAAAATAAACACGCATTCAATCATTCATTCATCGCATATAAAAAATTATCAAATATTATGGCATAAAATTAAACATGATGCATGATCAATGTATAATGAATTAGAAACCTAAAAGAATTACTATGCCACAATTATCTATCATCCCATAAATAAGTACCGCCGTAGGGTAGGTCAAGTATACGCATGATAGACTGAGACATTCTCAATTGATTAATATATCTGAAATAATTATTCCTATATTAATCAACTACCGTTATTTTAATCAAGGAAGCTTTCATTAACAACTTAATCATTCCTTTGTGAGTGTGACCCATTTTTTCGGAACCCTTGGACTTAACTAGTGACGTTTAGAGTCCCATCCTTTCGGAATCCAAATATGATATTGACCCAAAAAGGACACCATCCGTAGGGGGACAAAAGCAAAACCGTCTCGAGGCGCCTATTAAATCTCACGTTTCTGGATAACAATGGAGATCACGGGATATATTGTGGTATACCCCTTTCTCACTCACTATTTTGAAGTATAAGGTTTCTATCTCACTAGTATCTTATAAATCTTAGATTATGCTCGGCTAAAGTCATAACCTTATTAATACTAGTTGATAATTTAGTTATCTAACCAATTTTAACTCTTAAAATTTTATTCACTAATCCCGATAAAATTTATTGAAACTGAAAAAATTGAAAACGGACTTGATTTGGTTGTTTCGGAAAGATACGAGATTTTATAGTAGTTTAGTTGAGAACTCCGTAAGTCGTGTTTCTGAAGGCCTTTCGCCATTTGTTTTGACAGATGTTACTAGGACCTGGAGTACTCGCGAAGCCAGGTACGTAACCCATGCGATGAGATCTTAAATTGGTGATTTCGTTTTTGATTTTATATATATATATATTAATTGATATGTTAGGTTAAAAGACGATAGTTAAGGTATATTTTTTAGAACGAAGTTCGAGATCATGTATGGTTAGGATAATCGACTACCACATGTATGGATCCTTGTTATTGATATGATATGAAGTGAGGTTAATGTTTATGTGTATGTATGGATGCATGGAAGTGTATTAATCGGTACTAATATGTATTCGTGTATGTAAATATATGGGTATGTCTAAGCATGTGTATAAGTATATGACCACATATTTGTATATGTATGAGATGATTGGATATATATGATTTGGGTATAAAAGATCGGTAAAGGAAATAAGTTACGACTTCAGAATTTGTAATAGTACATGTATATGTGCATCATTGGGATAAGTTTG
This sequence comes from Zanthoxylum bungeanum, assembly GCA_019454045.1. Classification (NCBI taxonomy): domain Eukaryota; kingdom Viridiplantae; phylum Streptophyta; class Magnoliopsida; order Sapindales; family Rutaceae; genus Zanthoxylum; species Zanthoxylum bungeanum. Next base: position 2,649 of record SKCR01025320.1, read on the forward strand.
TTATTGATTAATGTATACGATTTAGCGATATAGAGGTTGAGTTGGTATAGGCTAAGTCTTTTCAGAGTGATGGAAGTTCGTGATTGATTGGATACGTATATGAATGGTGAATGTTGATTGATAAGTAAAAAATGTGAGGATTGTAAAGGTCATGGTATTATCATTCGAAGTAATAAGTATATTTATATGTTTGATATATATATAATAATATAATATATATAATATATATATATAAACATATGTGTATGAAAATTCTGAATGATTAAACAATGTTTGTCATGTATATGCTTGTGTATGGGAAATCGTGTAATGAGTTTGTGACACGTGATATGTATGAATATGTGTATGTTTAATTGGTTAATGATTCCATGGTGTAGTAGCCGAGCTGGTTAGGAAATCTTTTCGGACGACATTCATCTCATACCTATTTTAAAATAGGTAATGAGTCACGTATGAGCATTGTATGTGTGAGCCAACTCATATGTATGTGCTGTCTTGATTGTGTGTTCCCGGATGCCTTGACTGTTGTGTATGCTTGAGTATATGTGTATGTATGATAGATATTGTGATATATATGGATGGTGTATGTCTGCAAAGAATGACATGTAAACTAGTGTCACCATAAGAAGCTATAAAATGTATGTAAACTATTTTAAACTAGTTTGTATTGTATATACATATATTGTGAAAGAGATACAAATGTTAAGTTATCATAAGGTTTTTGGTATTGAAGAAAGTTTTTCAAGAGTTAAAGTAAGTTTGAAGATAGTTGTATCTGAATAGAAGATAATTTGTTTGAGTTGCCGATTTGATGATATTTCAAATATGGATAATTGTGATAAAAATATATATGTATGACTTCATGATTCATATGATTGAAGTGTATTTGATATTAAACGATGTACTCTATTGTATTCATGTTTTGATTTGTATGTTTTGGATGTTAGCTATTAGATTAGTGCATATATAGATATATAAATATGAAAGTTTGACATTCGTTAAGTATAAAGGATAATAACAAGTTAATAAAAATCAGAACTTGTAAAAATTTAGTAATTTTGATAAATTGCTGATATGTTTGATTTGTTTGTTTGAAGTTTATATTTGACTTGTTTGTTATAATACTAGAATGATTACTTACTGATTTTTATAACTCATACCAAACCAATTTGCTAGTTTTGCAGGTTGGCTACCAAATGGGTCAACCATTTCAACTTTAAAGTCATGCTCGAGACGTGGATCACCCAAGCGATAGTCACCCTCGCAAGTGTATTGTGAGAAGTTTTAGAAGTTTAGGATATTTGATTTATCATTTATTTGTCGTGCTGAGCATGCCATTTGTATTAAGTAAATGTTTAGATTGCTTATGATGTTGTGGGCCCAAAGCCCTTGAGTGTTGATAGATGATACGGGCACGAAGCCCTTAGGTGATGATTTTGATATGTTGGTGTGAACCTGAGGTCCATTTTGATATATGATGTTTATTTCAGGTTCGTTTTGATGCTGGACTGAGATCCAGGTTGTCCAGTTTTAGGATACATCAAGTCGAATTTTTTGTAGCCGGTAGCATTCTCCCTATGGTGGGGTGTTACATATAAGCTTCCTAACTCTATCCCGGTAGAGCCTTATACCTAGTATATAGAAAGCTTCACATATATCTTTAATGGAGAAGTTCTTACAAAGGTAGGCTTTCACACTTTACATCAATCCTATATCATTTCCAATAATAAGAATGTCATCTACATACAAGACTAGGGAAACTATCATGCTCCCACTCACTTTCTTATAAACACATGGTTCTTCCTTGTTCTTGATGAATCCATATAATCTAATTATCTCATCAAAATGACGATTCCAGCTTCGAGATGTATGTTTAAGTCCATAAATAGACTTTTGGAGCTTACAAACCATGTACGAAGTCTCGTTGGATACAAAACCCTCTGGTTGTTCCATATAGATATCCTCCTCACGGAACCCATTTAGGAAAGTGGTTTTTGTTGGGGTTTTATCAGGGCGGCGCAGCAGAAAGAGCGCGGTTCGGGCGAAATCGTAGTTTAAAATTTTTAAATTTAGGAATAAATTATTCAATATCCAGTATTAATAATTCATTCATATTTCACTTAAACATATTTATTCGATATCATATAACGACATAAATAATATAGAAACATCGCGAAACTTTTGCGAAAACGTTTTTCCGTAAAATAGCATAAAAAATATTTCCGGCCGAACCGACCGACCAATTACATGGGGACTGCCCAGGTCAGCCCCAAAAATATTTGGACTGTTCTTGGACTGCCCAAACAATGACCAGTTCACTGTTTGGGCAGCTATTACCCGGTGACGCCGTTTTTCGCCGTTTTCACCTATTTTCACTCTGAAATAATTTCTGATAAATATTTTTCTTGGGAAATTAAAATAAACCAATTTATTCTAATTATTGAATAAATAAAAAATGAGTTTTTATCTGAAAAATCAGATTTATCATTAATTACCGTGAGACCCCTAAACGTTACATTTTGATCATTTTGGTCCTCAAATTGTCAAATACATATTTAAGTGATTCCAAATAAATTCCAAAATGATTTATACATGTCTAATACATGAAAATACAAATTGCAACGCAAAATCCAAATTTTTCAGTAATTGCCAAGAGCACCCAATAATTTTCAGGATTTGGAATTTGGCATTTTTTGGTTCAAAACACATCAAGATCAAATCCAATCAATCCCAAATTTAATATAAATCATATATACATCAAATTACATCACATATATGAAAAGCCCCAAAATTGGATTGGGTTTAGAACCCTAATTTCACAAATAACACCAATTGCACAATTTACACTAAATTGATAAAATTCAACACTTTAATCAATCCAATACCATACCAATCAAGTCTCACCATCATGAAACAACTCAAGAATAATTATAGGTTATTTATTAATGGCTAACCAACTCTAGAATGATAACTTTATTCACCAATTAATTAAATAAACTTAATTACTCCTAATTAGCTTATTAATTAATCATACATGCTAAACACCTTCAAACAAGTTTCCAACACAATAATTCACATAATTAAACATTAGAGAAAATTATAAGCTACAAAATTTGAAGCATATAATCATAGAAATAATCTCTTAGTTGAAGAAAATTGGAAATAACTTACAAAATCTCTAAGTTTCGAAGCTTTTCTCCATTTTTTCTCTCAATTTTAACTTAGTGAATTTTTGAAAACCTTGTATCAATTGAAAAATGAAACAAAAAATATTTATATGTAATCCTTTTTTGTTGTCGTGAGCAACAAAAATACAATAAATAATTTTTTCATTTGTCTCATTTCTATTGTAACACTTTTACTTAGTTTAAAGATAACAATTATAAAAAATAACGTAAACTTACAAGTGTATCCAATAAAGACATGCCATTTCCAAAAAACAAATTATGAAATAGATATTTTGTTATTTAATTAACTTAATTATTTAACATTTAAATAATTAAATAATTAAATACAAATATTCTAATATATGTATTATATTTACTTTAAATATTGAAATACATATATATAAATGACATATGTCAAATATCACAATTTGATATTTAATTAATGTGTATTTAATAAAATCAAGAATTAAATACAAATACACATTAATTTTGAAAATGACCGTTAGGTCCCTTTGCATGTATTTTTCGTTTAACGGTTAAAAGATTTATAAATAATCTCCATTATTCATAAAAGTTTCCCTAGTGCTCTACGAGTATATTTCATTAGTGAGACTCTCTAGATTCAGGCAAATCCATCACAAAATCCAATTTCGTGTCCATAATTCACCCACCGTAAATTACGACGACCACAGATAAACTCGTTGAATCATACAGGTCGAGGTCATTGCATACATATAATCCCTCCGTCACAGGTATCCGGATTATCCCAGAGATATAGATATAAACGTCAAATCTCTATAGGTATAATCTTGTCGACGTATTTATTAGCAATCTTCAAAAATAACACTCGGAACTTACTTCCGAAGTATACCACGACCATGGATTTAACATATTTCTAATCATATTATGAATACCTATGTCCTATACATAGGGCTGACGGATCCTATCTTAATACACACATGATATCATGAGCATGAGTCCACAACCAACGAACATGCGGAGGTCTGATCTAAATAGATCGGTGAAGTGACTGCCATCTAAGTATGGAGGATAACTCATATATCCACAATGGTATCTCAAGTCAAAGAATCACTATGCTACTGAACCCAAGAAGATTCCTATTGACGTTGGTGTACCATCTATTAGGTAATCTTCGGTGAGTCGTTAAGTGATTATCAAATAAACACCTACACGTCTATACGAGTCCCCAGAGACTCATGGTTCATTGGGATAAACCCTCAGGCCAAGTTCGATATACGACATGTACTAGTCTCAATAGATTTTACTAACCGGCCCGTGTCAGTAAATCTTGACCAGGAACTTAATTTGATAATATATTTCTAGTAGTGACGCCTCTCAATGTCAATTAAAAGATACGTTGTAATTGCGCACTACATTATATATTATCGAGTCTTTGTCTAATACGTATATATCACTAAATATGATTTAGTTTCAATCTAATGAATTAGATCAAATATATATTAAAAAAAAAGAGGTGCTACCATAAATAAGTAATATTATGGAAAAACGTATTCCTCGTATTCATGAATAGAACATAAATATGATCTGGATTGGCGCTCCGAGCACCAACCCTAACAGTTTTCACATCCATATACCATATCTCATATTCATGATATACAACACTGGCTAAAAGAATCCTAATGGATTTTTCAATCCCAGGATGTTGAATGTAACTTTTTGCTACCAGTCGGGCCTTAAAGGTTTCCACATTTCCATTGGGCCCTCGCTTCTTTTTGTAAGCTAATTTACAACCAATAGGTTTAGCTCCTTCAGGAAGTTTAACTAAGTCCCAAAATTAATTATCATGCATAGAATCCATCCGGGTTTCATGGCTTCCTGCTATTTTCCCGAATCGATATCCAATATCGCCGTTTATACGTAGTCAGATCTGTTTCCTCCAAGAGGAAAACATTAAGGCTCACATCAGATATATAAAAAAAATCTCTCAGGAGGCCTTGATATTTTATTCGACTTACGTATAACCTGTGTTATAGATCCTTCACCTAGTTGTATCTCTGGTTCTATCTCAGGTTCTTTACTGTTGAGATTAAACTCATCAAGTTCAATCTTTCTACAATTCCCATTTTCTCTCAAAAATTCTTTTCCAAGAAAAATAACAAAGCGAACAACAAATATATTCTATTGCTCGGAATCGTAGAATTGATATCCCATGGAATTATTAGGATATCCAACGAACCTATATTTATACCTCTTGGGTGCTAGTTTATCCCGCTGCGCAACTCTAGCATATGCATGACAACCCCAAATCTTTAAATATCTAAGACTTGGATTTCTACCAAACTATAACTGATAGGAGGTCGTAGAAACAACTTTCAATGGAATCCTATTAAATATGTGGGCAACAGTAAGTAAAGCGTAGCCCCCAAAGGTAATCAGGAAGATCTGTTTATCTCATCATGGATCGCACCATATCCAATAAAGTACGATTTCTATGCTCACACACACCATTGTGTTGAGGTGTTCTTTGTGGGCTATATTGGGCAAGAATTCCATTATCCCTTAAATAACTTCTGAATTGTTCACTCATGTATTCACTACCTCGATCTGATCTAAGGCATTTGATGAATTTACTGGTTTGTTTTTCTAATTCGTTTTGGAATATTTTGAACTTGTCAAATGTTTCCGATTTAAGTCTCATCAAATAGAAATATACATATCCAGACTTATCATCCGTGAAAGTCACGAAGTATGTTGAACTATCATAAGCGGCATGATTTAATGGACCATACACATCACTATGTATTAGTTCCAATAAATCTCCAGTGCGGTGTCCAACACCAAGAAATGGGGCCATTGTAATCTTTCCTTGGATACATGACTCACAAATTGGATAAGGATCTAAGGTAAGATTTTCAATCAAACCATCCTTTACCAATTTGGATAGACGACTAACACATATGTGGCCCAATCACATATGCCATAATTCAATATTATTTAATTCAAATTTCATACTTGTATTTTCCTCTACATCAAAGACATCTCTATATGTTTCCAAAATATAGTGACCTTTAGATAAAGAACATTCACATTTCAATATATTGTCATTATCATATAAACATAAAGCTTCATCTTTAATGTTTGTTTTATATCCCCCTTTATCTAATATTGGCAGTGACTTTATTTGTCTGATAAGTGAGGGTACATATTTATTATATATCCATCTTTATCTAATATTGGCAGTGACATTATTTGTCTTAGTAGTGAGGGTACATAATAACAATCATGTAAATCTAATTTACATCCACTGGGGAGATCTAGAACAATAGTTCATATGGCCTTCTCATCTAATGTCTCGCCATTGCCAACTCTAAGCTTGATCTTCCATTTATTCAGCCTTTTTTAACCCTCATGATATGCATGGAGTTGTAAATATGAGTAGGACTGCCAGTGTCTAACACTCATCCATAATTGCATCTAAGGCTAATGATATGTCTGTAATAGGAAAAATACAAAGTATACCTGAGGGTCATACTTTTCCTTTTAGCTCTAGGCAGTCATTCTTCCAGTGTCTAGACTTATTGTAATGCAGAAATTAATCACGAGCTACTTGTGATTTTGCACCTCTGTGTTTTTTCGGAGTTCTTATTTGAAATTTTCTTCTTCCCAATTTTGATTTTCTTTGACTTCCCGGAAGTCTTTGAATAGCCAGCTCCACTATGGAGATACAAAGTAGGGGTTGTCTTTCCTCAAATCATGTTTCGCTGTGCATAACATGTTATGAAGTTCTTCATAGCTGGATTGCATCGAATGCATATGAAAGTTTAACACAATGTCAGCATAAGTTCCAGACAAAGAAGACAGAATCAAATTACAGCCTAGCCATTCATCAATCACAATGCCATGTCATTCTAAATATCGGATCTGGTCGATCATGTTCAAAACATGAATGCTGACAGCTCCTCCATCCTTGAGTGTAGCACAAAACAATTCCTTAGACCTCCTATAAATCTCGATTTCTTGATTTACCTCGAACAACTCCTTGAGTGTTCGCATAATGCTCCAAGCATCTGGTACCTCAATGTACTGTCTCAGTAAATCTGGAACCATCGATACTAAAATATAGGATTTCACACGAAGGTTATCATCCTTCCATTTTTCAAGAACTTTTCGCTCTTCAGGAGTGAAGTCAGTATCGATTTCAACAGACAATGGATTGATAGTTACATATGTCAAATTTTCAAACTCCAAGACAATACATCTGTTCATTTCCCACTCAAAGTAGTTCTCGGCTCCTTTTAGTGTTAGACAAAATGACCCATAGCGTCACTATTTGTACACATCATTGTGTTGTTATAACAAATTAACTATGTGACAAGGAAATTGCACTCTCATCATTTGTGATTAGATCACCATAGATATATATAAATGAAGAGAGGTCCCTATGATTAGTTCCTGGATTGAGAATGATATGAGACAGTATCAGTCCCCGAAGGATTAATCATTAAATATCCCTAGCCGGAGTATTATCGAGACTGGACATCGATAATGCAGAATAGGCTAGTATTGCACTTGTGCGTGGTTGTGAGGGCACAACGGCATAGTTCTCATATATATAAGTATCGGATACTATGCAAGTGCGATAGGAGGTCGTGTTTCACCGATGGTACGGGAAACAGCTTCGCTCTGGATAGACCCCTCGGAATCCCATTGGTATTATGACTATGTGTCTATGGGAGGCCGAAATCAAGGTAGGTGTGTATAGTCTTAACCTGAGACTTATCAGAGAGTCGTAGTGTATTGGGTGTGATGTAAAGACGGAAGTATCACTTCAGTCATAGTGGAGATGATGTCACGCAGGATACGGTACTAGTGCTCTTGAGTGTTGCGCAACCCATCGGGATATTGTGACCAGGTCATGAATATCTGATTATAGAGACTATGTTACCAGACATCCGACATGTGCTTCGGACGGGGCATACACTTATCCAGCCCCAGCCCTAGCACGTGACTATCCGATACTGAGCCGATATACACAATACAATTGGTATACTACGCTTGATATAGATCCTTGTATTCTATATGGATATGTCCGGAGAATTGGGAAGACTTGGTGCTTTGCTAGGAGTCGACCTTGTCTCGTAAATCGGTAGAACGTAGTACTTGGTACGTACGTGATTCGGATACTCCGATGACCGTATTTACTGCCAACATATCCGGGGATCTCATGGGTCGCTTCCCGATAATCCAGCGATGACGCATAACTCGCACTCTTAAATAATCTGGGATTATATAGTAGAGAGAGAAAATTAATCTAGGATTAATTACGGAGATATTTTATCTAGGATAAAATATCGTCTAGAGAGAGATAATGATTAATTTGGAATTAATCGGTAAATTAATATATTCGATATATTAAATGAAATTAGATTTCGACGCGGAATTAAAATTAGATTTTAATTCGGGCGAACAAATTATTTTAGAATTAATTCGTTAGCGACGTGAATAGTGAATTCGCTAGGCGTAATCATTTAATTATGACGCGACGGAAAAATCACTAATTTGGAATTAGGGAACCCGAGCCCGAGTGTGATTGCGAGCGCATTCGTATTTCGAATTCGAGTGCGGCAACGCAAGTCACATCAAGCGTCAAATCATTCGTCACATCAAGCGTCAAATCAAATGTCACTTTGAGTGATGTGATTGATTGATGTGGTGATTGATTAAAAGACTTACATCACTTTATTAAAGTGACAATGAATAGTTGATGTAAGTTGGTGTAATAGTTTTGGAGGGAAAAGCATTTACTTTTGGTTTTTTATTTAATCAATTAGTAATTGTTTTTAGTATTTTTCTTGGAAAATATAAAAAGGAATTTTTGGAAAATGCTTTACCAATTATTACACAACATTCTTCTCTCTCATTTCTCTCTCTCCAAGTCACGCCCAAACTGATTTTCTTCACTGTTTTTGAGCCAATCCAAGTGAGCAAATGGGAAGCAAAGAGTGAGTTTTTGTGGCAAAAACTCAAGTGCTAGCACACTACGAGACTTGCGAAGGTGGTAGGGAGGTTCACCCATGAGCCGGGATCCGTTTGACGAAGCTTGGAGCTCCGTTTCTCAGCTCAAAATTCTGTTTTTGAGGCAGTGAACTGCATCATTGTGCGCCTAAGGCAGTGGCTTTTTGGCCTTGATTCGTCTCCAAATCGACTCAACCGATCGATGTGAGTATTCCGCTACCTCCGTTGATGTGTTCACACATTGTTTTCATGTCTTGTTTGATCTTGGGACCTAGATAATAACCAACAATGGCATCAAGAGCTATAGGTTCAAGCATGAAATTGTAGGACTTAAAATTTGGGTAAATTTGTTTTGAGCATGATTTGAATAAATTGATTGTTTGAGTATGCTTATAACATGTCTAATTGCATTTTGGTTGGACCAATTTGTTGAAAATTGATTTGGAATAATTTTCCCCAATTTTTGTCACTTGGCCGAATGTGTTGGTGATTTTGAATCCTTCGAATTTTTGGTTTTGATTCATTGGATGAGTTAGAATCATGTAGGATGATGTTAATTTATGGTCAATTGGATTGTACTTTGAATTGAACATAAATCCCCAAAATTCTCATGTTGGCCGAATTGGAGTATGCCCTTGAATGTCTTGGATTTTTGATTTTATGAACATTGGATGTGTATGAATCATTTAGGATGTTGATTTAATGTCGATTGTGGATTTGATTGGATTGAAACCAAATCGGATGTGAAATTCTTCCTTGGCCGAGACTAAAGAAGCATGTAAATGGGTTTGATTTTTCATTTATGTGTTGGACATATGATAATGATAATGAGCATGATTAATTGGACTAATATGGTGTTTTAGAAATATTGATTTAGTTGATTAATCATGTAATACACTTTAGTTTAATTGAATATGAAATTGGATTTTGTATATTTAATTAATTGGGCCTAATTTTGGAAATTGGACTTTAATGTTGTAATTGGGCTTATTGGGCTTGATTTTATCAAGTAAGGTTTAGGCCGAATGGATTGGATCTAATTGGGCCCAAAACCACAACCATAAAGCCCAAATGCGACTTAATGAACCTTTAAAGTTTAATTGGGCCTAATGGGCCAAGATTGATTTATGGGCTTATGGGGTAAATCCCGGATTGGACTTTGGTTATCGGTTTGACCCGAGTTGACCAAAAGTCCACGCCTTAAGAAATCAATTAAAAGCCCATTGGACTTTAATTGAATTGACGTTGGACGTTAATCGGTCTTTGAGACGCGTTACGATTAATTTGGAATTTAAATCGTAAAAGGTTTATTAAATAAAAGTGTAATATTTAATTTGGAATTGAATAGTGAATTAGTATTAAATACATGTTATATTGGATTTAATGATGTAGTTTAATTTAATTCAAGAATTCGTACTTTGAGTACTTATTCGCAAAAACGAGTTTGACTCGAACAAAATCAAATCGTTGTTTGAACATTGGATAATCACTTAATTATCAGATTAATTAATTTGATTAGATTGATTGATAGCATGCTTATGTGTGTGAATACGTGGTTGTGTTGTATGTATAATGTATATCGGATGGATATTAGATGGGTGGGCAATTTTAGAAATTGTTGTAATAAATTCGATTTATTAAATTGGACCTGCGTGTCCAGCCTTATCACCTTCATTCTCTTTGTATTCTCTTCTCACCTATTCCCCTCAATGTAAATGAGGTTTCTTTAGAAGTGTAGTGTAACGGGTAGAAGTAATACAAGTGCTAGCTTGAGTGAGAAAGAGAGAGATTTGATCTAGGATCAATGTGTTAAGTATCCATCCGCATATCATTATTATTTATTTTCATACTCACTTTATTATGTATTTAGAGAATGCATGTTTAAGGGTGTATGATGATGAGACCTTAATAAAGATAATTAAATTGGTAGCCAATTTGCACACGAAAATCCCTCAATAAATATCAAGCGTTTATTTTCCTTCCATTGAGTGATTCTTGCTCAAGATCCGAGATTGGCAGGGGTTGTTGGCCAAAGTCAAGCCCTTGTCCGTCGAAGATGTGTTTTAATCACGAGGCTTTGTTCCATATCGGTGTCGTGTCCAAGAAGTCAAACCACTTCTTGTCCATCGACATTGATTACGAAGCTTCCATGTCAATGGGTCCGCGCTTGACTGGGATCACTAGGTTTGTTGTGCCAAAGCCAAGGCCTAGTTGATTCAGAGGAAAATGTTAGGGTATATATTCGATATATAGGCATATATTAGATATATGTTTGGGACTTGGATGTCCACCTACTGGATCTAGGAGTTGGATCAGATCCAATTGATCTTCGAGATCTACCTAGTTAATTATCATACAATTTGTTGGCCAAAGTCAAGATTGTGTGACATTTAACGGGATCCTAGCCCACTAGGAAACACGGTTTCCCGAGTACTCTCACAGAGGTTAGAGGCTCGACGAAAAATAGTGGGAGGCAAGTATTGAATTTGCAACATTCGTTCGAATACTCACTAAACGTGCTCATCTATACTTTACTCGTCATATTAATCAAAAGTATTAGTTGGACTATATTTTATGTTTTTTTAAAATATATATAGTTGGAGTATATACAAACTCATTGATATGTAGTTGATTTTATAATTGGATTATAGTAATCAATATAATTGAATTAAAATGATAGTTGATTTTATAATTGGATTATAGTAATCAATATTAAGATTATAGTTGATTAAATAATTGGATTATTGTAATCATTATAATAAATAGTACCTTTATTAAAATTGATTAAATAGTTAGACTATTAAAATCAAGAAAATTTAAAAGTTGAATATTTAAATGATTTAATTTTCATTGGGAATCAATAATAGGTTACTTTATTGGATAAAATAACTTGTTATATCTAGGCCCATAATTAAGCAAATAAGTAGAGTATAAAATCTTTTGAAGATTTATGTGATGATGACTTTAGTGTTTAATTTAATATACTTGACAATAAATCTATTTTAAAGTCAAAGTTTGCAATTGGGCAAGTTGCACAAGGTGCACATCATTTCGATATTCTAAAACCCAAGGCTTGGCCAAAGGTTTGTGAAATATTGAAAAGATAATAGACATATCCCAAAGTGACTACCATTTGGATATGGAAGACACGAACGAATTAAAGAAAGGGCGAGGCTCTAACTTTAAAAATATTTGTCAAAGTTATGTTCACTACTAGTATTGAAATTGGATTTTAAATACTTAGTGTGGTACATAAAATATATGTATTGATGTTCAGAATCCGCTATGAGCTGGATACTGACTTCAAGCCGAGATTTCTCTACGAATCGGAAAGGGACGAAAGTCGCTATTTCGACCGTAGATACCTAAGTTTAGGAACTACCCTTTGGGTATGTACTTAAATTAGGAAATGTTATTATGTAACTAGTTTGACTAGAGACATTATCTCTATATCAGTGTTTAATCCGATGCGGATAAAACCTTTATATTCTAGAACACTAAGTGTTTCATATATAAAAATGATACTGAGATAAATACATTAGATGTAAATAACAAAATTTATATTTTGAATATAAACAAAATCTCAAACATATAAAATGACAAATAAATAGCTCAAATTGATTTGATCAATAGAGACTTATTTGTGGCATTGTTGTCTAGGACACAATTAAACAAGACTCGTATATCCACACTTTTGAAGAGTGGGTACTAGGACTGATTTGACTATTCAAATAAGGTCTGCGAATCTAGTTTATTAGGTAAAATACCTAAAATACTATTTACTTGGTAATAGTAAAAGGGCCACCGATCTGTTAGCCCTATTCATGGTGAAGTAAGTGGGCCCATATCTAGCTAGGCTAGATGTGAACATGAATATTTCGTGACCTTAACGGATGTGGCATCACGTTGTGGTTATGTGTTTCTTTTGAAGAACACAGATCGGAAATTTGAAGTTTCGACACGAAGTAAATAAACAGATCGGCTATAGTATTATTCCGCCACGATAAGACCGTAATGGAAAATACTTAAGCAGTAAGTTTCATACGTAAATGAAAGAGTACGGTATTCTTTCATATGAGGACTCCTCCCGAGACACGTCAGTTAGACGGTGAGTCCGAACTAAAACCGAATTTTGTTGGACATGATAAGGTTTATCACGAGTCGCTCTGAGCTACTGTTTCCTTCAATAGGATATGTATTAACAGTGCAAAACTTATTTAGAATAAGGTTCCATATAAATCTGTTTGACAGATATCATATAGGATATGAACAGGAAAGAAACGGGGTTTCTCATTCCTGATAATTTGGGTATGCCAGGCATAACGTTTGGATGATACCAAACTATAAGACCCAAATTGGATAAGTGCCAATATAGGTTATCCTAAGGGAAACCTTAAGTATAGTACTTGTAAATCTCACATGAGAACAATGTGATTGTTGCTCACCATGCGGTTTTCCTGAGAGGAATACCGATATGCAGTGGTCAGTGGGAGGATAGTGATACTCAATGAAAATCGGAGTAATACTGTTCAAGGCACGAAGTCCTTAATGGAACACAAATAGTTCATCTATGATGAATCTATACCATTAATCTTCAAATACACAAGAAACTAGTAGATCAGATAGAGTCAGAAAACAACCTAGGGTATGAGTTTCTGATCTCACCCCATAAAGATGTCAATCTTATGGAGGTGTACTATTCGACTACGTTTTGAGGAATTGATACGAGGTATCGACTCCCTGTTATGGCAAAGTGCCATGAGTCCGAAATGGATTCCATGTATAACAACTATTTTGGATACTAGTTGTTGTACCACAAGGCATTGTGCCTATTGGTGCATTAAACATCTTCAAGGAAGACATACATGGAAGGCAACAGACCAACGTACAAAGCTGGGCTTTTGACGGAAAGGTATCGTTATCAACATTGTGTTAATAACGGTTCAACCTTTTACATGTTGCCATGGTAAATCCATTTTGAAGATGCTTGAAGATAACTGATATTTCATTTATGAAATGTGTCAGTTGTAGATCAAAATCGCTTTCCTGAAAAGGAAACCTCTTGGAGGATTCTTACAACATCCTGACGATTTTGTATAACCGACAAACAAGGTTTGCGGGTTATTCGATCCATGTTTGGATTGAAGCAAGCATAAGGTTCTTGGAACTGACGTTTTGAATAATCATAATGGTTTATGATTTATTCAAAACGAAATGATTCTTGTGTATATAAGGAGGTTAGTGGGAGCGCACTGACAGTGAAATTCCCATAAAGCAATTGGTGAAAGCTTGGCTTTCATAGATATTCTTTCAATAGAATTCTCCGTAGAATTCTGGGGAGTAACAACCTTTATTCAAGGAATAAAGATCTACTGGGATAGATTTGGAGTTATTAACACTCTCTGGGAAATTGTACATTTAAAATGTACTTGATATGGTGTCTCATACGCTTCGAGCATATGGAGTCACGATCAGGTCAATCCAAGTGATAGTCACTGGATTAAAGATTAAGAACATCTGTTAGTATCTGAGAGAACTAAAGATGTTGTCTTGAACTATGGAGAAGGAGAACTTGAAGTGACTTGGATCACCGCTGCAAGTTTCCAAACAATTAAATATTGTGGTACTATAAAGTTTGAATAACGGGACAGTGAGCTGGAAATATTCCGAGCAAGATAACTGTTGCCGAATAAACAACAAATGCGGATTATTGCTGCAGCTGAGGCAGCAAAAGAAGCTATTTGGATCGAAAATAAATCTAATTAGATTAGATATAGTTCTGTTAGAAGCTGAGCTAGGCGTCAGCACAGGCTAAGGAATTAAAAGTCTCATCGACGATCCAGATATATACTTCTATATCATCTGATTCGTTCGGATCATACATCGTGGCGATGTGATGATCGTATAAATCGCGTCAGACGATTATCAAACAAATCCGCTGACGAAAACTTTTCCTCAGCAATTTGAGCGAACCATACATAGTTCGGGTGTAGGACACTTGAGTGACTGGCTATGTGCCAAGTGGGAGATTGTTGGAAAAAATGACCCATAGCGTCACTATTTGTACAGATCATTGTGTTGTTATAACAAATTAACTATGTGACAAGGAAATTGCACTCTCATCATTTGTGATTAGATCACCATAGATATATATAAATGAAGAGAGGTCCCTATGATTAGTTCCTGGATTGAGAATGATATGAGACAGTATCAGTCCCCGAAGGATTAATCATTAAATATCCCTAGCCGGAGTATTATCGAGACTGGACATCGATAATGCGGAATAGGCTAGTATTGCACTTGTGTGCGTTGTGAGGGCACAACGCATAGTTCTCATATATATAAGTATCGGATACTTATGCAAGTGCGATAGGAGGTCGTGTTTCACCGATGGTACGGGAAACAGCTTCGCTCTAGATAGACCCCTCGGAATCCCATTGGTATTATGACTATGTGTCTATGGGAGGCCGAAATCAAGGTAGGTGTGTATAGTCTTAACCTGAGACTTACATCGCTAATACTTACGATAATCGATAGACTTTGGTCTTGGTGGTACAGGGCTTTAACCGGTTCTGCGTACACCACTTCTGGGTTTATCAGAGAGTCGTAGTGTATTGGGTGTGATGTCAAGACGGAAGTATCACTTCAGTCATAGTGGAGATGATGTCACGCAGGATACGGTACTAGTGCTCTTGAGTGTTGCGCAACCAATCGGGATATTGTGACCAGGTCATGAATATCTGATTATAGAGACTATGTTACCAGACATCCGACATGTGCTTCGGACGGGGCATACACTTATCCAGCCCCAGCCCTAGCACGTGACTATCCGATACTGGGCCGATATACACAATACAATTGGTATACTACGCTTGATATAGATCCTTGTATATTCTATATGGATATGTCCGGAGAATTGGGAAGACTTGGTGCTTTGCTAGGAGTCGACCTTGTCTCGTAAATCGGTAGAACGTAGTACTTGGTACGTACGTGATTCGGATACTCCGATGACCGTATTTACTGCCAACATATCCGGGGATCTCATGGGTCGCTTCCCGATAATCCACCGATGACGCATAACTCGCACTCTTAAATAATCTGGGATTATATAGTAGAGAGAGAAAATTAATCTAAGAATAATTACGGAGATATTTTATCTAGGATAAAATATCGTCTAGAGAGAGATAATGATTAATTTGGAATTAATCGGTAAATTAATATATTCGATATATTAAATGAAATTAGATTTCGACGCGGAATTAAAATTAGATTTTAATTCGGGCGAACGAATTAATTTAGAATTAATTCGTTAGCGACGTGAATAGTGAATTCGCTAGGCGTAATCATTTAATTATAACGCGATGGAAAAATCGCTAATTAGGAATTAGCGAACCCGAGCCCGAGTGTGATTGCGAGCGCATTCGTATTTCGAATTCGAGTGCGGTAACGCAAGTCACATCAAGCGTCAAATCATTCGTCACATCAAGCGTCAAATCAAATGTCACTTTGAGTGATGTGATTGATTGATGTGGTTGATTGATTAAAAGACTTACATCACTTTATTAAAGTGACAATGAATAGTTGATGTAAGTTGGTTGTAATAGTGTTTGGAGGGAAAAGCATTACTTTTGGTTTTTTATTTAATCAATTAGTAATTTTTTTTAGTATTTTTCTTGGAAAATATAAAAAGGCATTTTTGGAAAATGCTTTACCAATCATTACACAACATTCTTCTCTCTCATTTCTCTCTTCCAAGTCACGCCCAAACTGATTTTCTTCACTGGTTTTTGAAGCCAATTGGCGTGAGCAAATGGGAAGCAAGAGTGAGTTTTTGTGGCAAAAACTCAAGTGCTAGCACACTACGAGACTTGCGAAGGTGGTAGGGAGGTTCACCCATGAGCCGGGATCCGTTTGACGAAGCTTGGAGCTCCGTTTCTCAGCTCAAAATTCTATTTTTGAAGGCAGTGAACTGCATCATTTGTGCGCTTATGGCAGTGGCTTTTTGCCTTGATTCGTCTCCAAATCGACTCAACCGATCGATGTGAGTATTCCGCTACCTCCGTTGATGTGTTCACACATTGTTTTCATGTCTTGTTTGATCTTGGGACCTAGATAATAACCAACATTTAGTTTATTAGAATCCAAAAGTCACATCAATAGATTTGCGGCAGCCATCTACAAGATAATATTTTAAACAGTAGTAAGACATTTTTCATTTCAAAATAATAACACTAATTGATTATGGAATTTTAAATCATTTAGTGCCCTCCCACTACTTTACGTAATTCCGTAATCTCTTTAACGGAAAAATAAAAATTTGACAATCAAAATTTCATAACGGGAAGTGGATCCTATGATATTTACTCCAGCCTCACACTAATGACAATCTTGGCCTTTATAAACTCATTAGGTAGACCTCCAAGGTAAAGCACATTAATGTGACTCCTAGTTTGGTCCTGAACCATTTCTTATCCTCACACTAATGACATTCTCGGATTAAAACGTGTTCTAGGTGTATACTATTGGGGTTTTGGTGTGGGCGCAGCAGAAGCTCGCTGTACGGGCAAAATCGTAACTTTAAAAATTTTTAAAATTAACAAATAAATTATTCAATATCCAATATGAATAATTCATTCATATTTCACCTAAATATATTTATTCGATATCAAATAAAGACATAAATAGGTCAGAAACATCGCGAAACTTTTACGAAATTATTTTTCCGTAAAATGGCATAAAATATGTTTTTGTCCGAACCGACCAACCAACACACATGGGGGCTACCCAGGTGAGCTCCAATAGTGCTTGGGCAGTTCGTGGGCTGCCCAAATAGTGATAAATTCACTGTTTGGACAGCGGACACCCGGTAAGCCCGAAACTCACCCGATAACTATATTTTTCGTCGTTTTCACATATTTCAACTCCGAAATAATTTCGGGAAATTTTTCCAATGCCCAAAACACATCCAATACATTTATACAACATACGTTTCATCACAAAAAACACTGAAGTTCCATATCTGATTTGGTAACTAAAAAATATCATTTTTCATGCTTTAAATCCAATTTTCTCAACATTAATCATATTAATACTTACACCAACCAAAGTCACCACAAATGAAGAACCCAAGAACAATTATAGGAGTTACAAGAGTGGTCATAACACTCTAGAATGGAAACAAGTCATCAAATGATAAAATTGAACTAATATTACACTAATATCATTCAGTCTAACTTCACACATGCATTTAGCCTCCAAATCCATCCTTCAAATCAAAAAGCCCCAAATATATAAGAATGGAAGAAACCCTAGAACTTGTCTAGATGCTCAAGAATAAGAAACAAACTTTCTAAGTTTAAGAGTTATTAAGATTACCTCCAAATGTCCTAATTTCCTTAAACTTTTTCTTGAACTTCTTCATTTTCTTCATTGTTTCTTCAAAGAAATTTTTGGGTGCTTTCAAGGAGATGGATTTCAGCCAAGTTGTTGTAATGAAAGAGAAAACAAAAATTTTCACTTTAAATACTAAGGCCAAACCGACTTTGTGGGGGGGGGGGATAAGGGCATTTTGGTTATTTGGTCAATTAATCGAATTAATTAATAATAATAAGCTTTAAGTTAACAAATCCAATTTGTAAACTTTAAGCTTAAAAGAATCATGCCACTTGTAACTTGGAACAATAAATTGCATAACATTTATGTGATATTGAAATAATTTAATTATCTAGATATTTAAAATTTAAACATCTAAATTATTAATTAATGTGATTATTATTATATATGTATTTTTATTTACATTAAATAAAAAGACATATATTAATCGCATGTGTCAAAGTCTCATTTGACAATTAATTAATATGTAAAAGCCAATATCTATTAAAGATGAAGTGGTTATCTTACAGTTGGGTAATATATTAATTTATTAACTTGGAACACTAAATTATGTAAAAGCCTCTTCCGATGGTCGATTACAAATACCCAGTATAACCCAATTGAACCATATGTCTATGTCAACCAAATTACCTGGATTCATTAAGTTTAAGTTCCAATTATGGCTACCCCCGCCCGACAGGTATATTCCTATCCTGTAAGGAAATCTATTAAAGGGTTATCTATCCTCAAGGAAGATCGTGGGCTATTGAGTCTAAGGTCTTTAACCTAAAATCATTTTTCCAAGTTCATTTTAAGTTTACCTAATCAATTTTATTAATGTCCAGTTAATAAAAAGCATTAAGATTAAGACTCAATAAATAAACATTTATATTACCCAAGCTATAATCTAACCCCTTATAAACCGGTGATATTGGATTTCATCACAACCCCAGATAATTGGCTTAGTTACGACACATATTTACGGGTAGTAAAAATTTAAATAAAATAAAAGACATAAAGTAAAATACTGAAAATTAAATACTGAAAAGTAAATTGCTGAAAAGTAAAAAAAGTAAAAAGTAAAAGTAAAAAGTAAAAAGTAAAAAGTAAAAAAAATAAAAGTAAATTACTAAAAGTAAATTGCTGAAGAGTAAATTGCTTAAAAGTAAATTACTGAAATTAAATAAAGTAAAAGTACAATAAAAGAAAATGCTGGGGTTAGAGGATCAACTTTTATTAATACTATTTTAGATATCTCCCTTAATATAATATATTAACTTTACGTGATAATTACCAACCAGCCATAAAGGCGATATCCTGATTAAGTCGAATTAATAATTAATTACCAACCGACCAACCAGGCGGTATCCATACTTAGTCAGGTATAAACCAATTTATAATTAATTACCAACCGGCCAATATAGCGGTATCCTCATTAAGTCAAGTTTTAAATAGTTTATATATTATAATTAAGGGAGATTAATCTAAATAGAAATAATAAAAGCTTTACCTTTCACCCCAGGAAAGGGGAATTACCTTCTCATTGCTTGAAAAATAAAAACTGCAAAAGTAAAGAAAGGAAATGATTGTGCGTAAAAGTAAATTGTGGAGAGTAAAAACTGAAAAATAAAGAAAAGAAAGTGCGAAAGCGGAAATTAATTACTGAAAGCTGTAAATAAATAAACAAGATATAATCTTCTTATTTATTCTTTAGGAATTTCAAAGAAGAAAGTATGAATTTTACAAATGAAATGGCTTGGTATTTATAGGCAAAATTTTTCCTCCATCAAATCATCCATCAAATTCTTTACCAAATCCATTATTAATTTCTCCCATAATTACTCCACCAAATCCATTATTAATTTCTCCACTAATTGCTTGTCATGTTTGTTGATGATTTGATAATTTTATTATTTATTTATTACTTTATTTTTTTGCTTTGAAAATGACTTTAATAATTACACACAACACACTAATGGATGGTTCATCAATTTCGGTCATGAAATATTCAGAATTCGAAAATATTTTGTCGTTCCAAGTTGTAGATCTTTGAGTCTTCTTTAATCTGGCACTTGAATCAGTTCAATCCGATATCGGAGTAAAACGTTATGCCCAAAATACGACAAATGTGCAAAACTAGAATTTCCAAAACTGCACTTTGTCAAAAACGCCCTTTCAAGTTTCCAATCTCCAAAATTAAAATATCAAGTCCAATAATTGCCCTTATTTGACCCATATTTCATCCTAAATGATTTCATTGAGACCCGATATTATTTTATCTGCAAAATAAACTAAAACACATCAAAACTTTCATCAAACCCGAGAAACTAAACAAAATATTAAGTTAAAGGGGCGGTGAATATTGATATATTTTCCGCTCATCACACCCCTAAACCTAACATTTTGCTAGTCCTCAAGCAAAATAAAAAAAAAATTAAACTCAGCCATTTTCGTAAGGATCACGGTTGCATTTAGCGTATGCAACAAGCCTTTAAACCCCTAGGTGTCCCTAGTGGACGAGTTGTAGTCTCGTGAGGGTTTACAACAATGATACCCACAAACATTTTACAAAAGTGAAAATGTAGTAAAACTAATGCACACAAAAGCAAAAAGACAAGAGAAAAAAGAATAAAGAAAGTTAGTGACTAATCAGGTGAAACTTCTACTCCAAGATACTAGTTGTTTTGTTTCTTTCTAAATTACCGAATAAGTAAATTCTCTGATTATATTTACCATTCTCCATATACACAGCCAACAAAGTATTAATCAATCTCATTTTTGCCCACAACAGTCACAAGTGTAGTTGATAAGAGAGTAATATTTTTGTCCTAAAGTTCTATCAGATTTCACACATTTTTTATGGCAATTGAATAATTTTTCTGATTTTTTTCTGATTTTTTTAAATACTTTTTTATTTATATACAATATCTTCGGTCTATGTAGCGAGTTTTAGGTCGATGGCTCCCAAACCAGTTGGCTTTAGGGCACCAGGTGTTAAGACACCCCTACAGACTTAATTACTCAGACTTTAGATATATATATTTTGGAACATCCTCGGTCCATGTAGTGAGCTTTGGGCCAGTGACTCCCAAACCAGTTGGCTTTAGGGCACTTGGGTGTTAAGACACCCTTAGAGACTTAATAACTCGGATCTCGGATGTTTTTTTTTTACTCCATCACTTTCTGAGATGCTTCCTCCATTTAAACTAGAGCACTGATTATTACAAACTTTTCAATTATAGCTCATGTATGTATGTTTCCATGTATGTTGATAATACCTGTCAACTGAGCATATGAAGATCCATTTTAGTCCGTTTTATGGAGAATTTACAAATTAAATAATTTAAAATGAAATGAACAAAAATTAACTTGTTTCGAAATAGGTTTGAGATACGTCTCAGGAGTGGAAACTCCTTACTCAGCTATCTCTTACCAATTTAACCTTTTTTTAGTCAAAATAAAAACACAAAAACGCAAAGTATTTTTGTAATTTTTGAAAAAATTTCAATTTTTTTGTATTTTTCGAAAAATTTTGCACTAAATTAAAAACAACACAAAACTAAAAAGAAGATACTAATCAACTAATTCCCTCCCCCAAACCTAAATGAGACATTGTCCCCAATGTCTTAAATAATAGAAGAAAAGTTTGGAAGATAGTACCTGGTTAGCTGAAATTCTACACGAAAAGTTAAAGGTTAAGATCCAGATTAACACGATGCCTCTTACCACAATCGTCCTCATACCAATTTATCTTTGAAAGGATAGGGTCAACTTGTGGTTCATAGGCTAAGATTTGGTCAATTAGATCCGGAGCAGTTCTGGCAGTAAATATGAGTTCTTTCATAGGTTTTGACACGAACCCATTTCTTCGAGCATCATCAATAAACACACAAAGAAAATCATAAAATCCTTCAACTTTGTACAGTCCAAGCGATTTTTGGTGTATGTTCAGGTTCGCCCAAGATAACACTGTAAAAATTTCCTCAATGTACCCAAGCCACCTGGCAAAGCAATAAAAGCATCAACACGGTTAATCATTTCTACCAATCGTTCACACATACCTGACACGATCAGTTCCTCTCCGTTTGATGGTTCAATAAGATTTGCCTCCGCCAAGGGTTTTGGGATGATTCCCAAGGCATGACTGCCTCCTTCCTGTGCGGCTTTTGAAATGATCCTCATAAGTCCAAGATTATCACCGCCATATACTAAGTGCATATTCCTTGCAGATAATACTCGACCCAAATCCTGTGCTGCAGCTACATATTGTGGTTTAACACCAACACTAGTACCATAAAACACACATAAGTTTTCAATTTGTCTTTTTGAAGTGGCTTCCATGTTTTACTTTGGATGCTTTCAAATGTGCAATAATGAGTTGAATTTATAACACCTGAAAAGGGTGAGTAACAATAATAGCACTAGTACCTGCCAAATGACAATTATTAGTTTAACAGTAAAATAAATCATGATAGTCAAAAAGGTCTGGATCCTATCGGAGAAAATAAAAGAAAACAACAAAACAATTCACAATTATCAGGAAAAGACAATGAGATATAATATGTACAAGAAAAGTAGCGGCTTGATTGACGTCTATACGTCAGGGACAAGCTTCCCATCCAATTTTCTTATAAATTGGCAAACAGGGTCTTTTTGAGTCAGATTCCCGAGACTTAACTGTTGTCTTTCCTTTTGAAATTGTGCGTATAACACACGAATCTCGTGATACACACATCCACTGGGATGCATCTCAAGAGTTTTAGATATGTCATCCAAAGACTCCTTACTCAAGCCATCCCTAATGAAATTAATCTTATCTTCGTGGTTATCAGACACCATTCCTAAAGAATGACAACGAGTATTACAAAACATGCGAGCACATTTATAACAAACACACATTCTTTTGGCTCTTCTCTTTTTAGCATAGGTGCTCTTTCCTAAGCCAGGCAGATGTGAAATAAAAGAGTCAGAAGACTCACCTGTCAATCGGACCCGTGCTTCAATAATCCAATGAATGTCAGTAGGAATACCTTTGATCATCAGTAACCTCATCCGTTCCAAATGAGATTTGTAAACTTTCATCAGAGATTTTTGAGGGAGAGAAGGAAATTGCTTGTGAAGATTTGCGAGAACTTCTTCCATCGTGAAAGGACTTAATCTGAAAAAACTAAACACATAAAATTAAATCACACCAAATCACAATATATACACAAATTGCATGGGTTGCCTCCCTGCGAGTGCTAAGTTTAAAGTCGTCAGCTAGACATGACTTCTCGAACGTTAAGCTGGATCTGAAAGTGTGACACTTTCTTTTTGTCGCTCAAATGATTCTCCCCAGTAGTGCTTGACACGCTTGTTTTTAACCTTGAAAGTTTTGTTGGAGTCAGGATCATGTATCTCAACGGCTCTGTCTTGTAAAACCTTGGTGATCACAAATGGACCTGACCACCGTGATTTTGGCTTCCATGGGAAGAATTTCACCCTTGATTTGTTTAACAGTACCTTATGCCCTGGTTCCAGTTGTATGCGCACTAACTTCTCATCATGTCTTTTCCTTGTACAATTTGGCATCCTCAAAAGGCTGTATGTGAAATTCCTCCAATTCGTTGAGCTGGTGGAACTTTTTCTCTTTTGTTGCTTGTAATGCAAGAATAGGCTTCTTCAGTAGGCAGTGCGCTTTATCTTCAGGCTCCACAGGTAATTGACATGATTTAAGTTTGTCAGTAGAACGTTGTCTTTCATCAGAGTATTGAACGGTACTATGTATCACATCAAGTCTTAAACATTCATCATTCTCGTCATTCGAGAAATTCATGGCTTTAAAAACATTGAATGTTACTTCTTGGTCTTGTACCCTTATGGTTAGTTCTCTTTTTTGTACATCAATAATGGTTCGACCTGTAGCCAAGAATGGTCTCTCGAGGATGATTGGCACGTCTGCGTCTTCCTCCATATCAAGGACAATGAAATCTGCTGGGAAAATGAATTTGTCAACCTTGACCAGCACATCCTCAACTACGCCTCTTGGAAATACGAGCGTTCTATCAACAAGTTGTAGAGAGACTGAAGTTGGCATTGTTTCTCCAATCTATAATTTCCTGAAAATAGAAAAAGGCATCAAGTTAACACTCGCACCTAGATCACACAGAGCCTTACCGAAGTCATGTTCTCCTATGGTGCAAGGAACAGTGACACTGCCATGATCTTTCAACTTTGGAGGAAGTTTTCTCTGAATGATGGCGCTGCATTCTTCTGATAATGCTACTATCTCATAATCTCCCAATCTTCGCTTTTGTGAAAGAATATCTTTCATAAATTTGGCATAGCTGGGCATTTGTTCCAACGCTTCTGCAAATGGAATGTTGATATGCAGCTTTTTGAACACCTCCAAGAATCGAGCAAATTGCTTGTCCAGTTTATTCTTCTGAAGACACTGAGGAAAAGGTGGAGGTGGAGTGATCTGTTCTTTTTCCTTTGCTTCTTTTTCCTCATCTGTTGCTTTGTTTCTTTTGGAACTTCCTCAGTAGTTGTTTTGGCTCCAACATCTTTGTTGATTTCAGTACCGCTTTTTAACATGATGGCATGACACTGCTCCTTCCCCATGTTCCTCGGATTTGGTTCAGTGTTGCTAGGAAGGTTACCTGGCGGTCTGTAACTCTGAGCATTGGCCAGTTGTCTAATTTGATTCTCCAGTGCTTTAAAAGAAGCTGATTGACTTTAAATTAATGCTGCTTGGGATTGAAACATAGCATCATATCTTGCTGTTTGAGAGTCGTGTTTTGCTTCTATCTTTTTTAAGTGAGTCAACACTTCTGTTATTCCTGATTCATTTGCCTGCTCTTGGCCTTTGTTCTGTTGTTGGAATCGGGGGTGGTGGGTTGTTCATTTGCCCTGAATTTTGCTCCATGCGAGATTGGGATGATTTCTCCACCCTGGGTTGTAGGTGTTGGAATATGGATTGTTCCCCTGTCTGTTGAAATTGTTGACATAATTCACCATTTCCTTATGTTGGTTGAAAGATTCTGACTCAGGTGCTCCTCCAAATGGTGAACTTGTGGATCCACCATTAATTTTCATGTTAAGAGTTTCCAGATTTTTGCAAATCACATCCAGCTTAGAATTCAGTGCTGTGTTGGCTCCAACTTCATAAATTCCTGCAATTCTTTGAATCATACTCCTTTCTGTTGGCCACAAGGAGTTGTTGTTGGCCATTTCTTCAATTAAGTCCCAGGCTTGATCTTCTCCTTTTGCCATTAAAGCTCCTCCAGCAGCAGCATCAATTGTGGTTCTCATTATTCCAGAAAGCCCATTGTAGAAGGTTTAGACTTGTATCCATTTTGCGATCTCATGATGAGGACATTTCTGGAGTAAATCTTTGAATCTTTCCTAAGCTTCGCAAAGGGATTCTGAATCTTGCTGCACGAAGGATGTGATGTCATTCCTCAACTTTGCAGTTCTGGCTGGTGGAAAGTACTTTGCAAGGAATTTGGTGGCTAGAGTGTTCCAAGTTGTGATGGAACCTGCTGGTAACGAATGTAGCCAAGCTTTAGCTCTGTCTTTCAGAGAATATGGAAAAACATGCAGTCTCATTGCTTCTTCAGCTACTCGGTTGTAATTGAAAGTACCACAAACTTCCAGGAAGTTGCTGATGTGGGAATTAGGATCTTCAGTTGCATTTCCCCCAAACTGTACTGACTGCTGAATCATCTGGATGCATGTTTTGAACTCACACGCATTTGCTGGTAAATGAGGAAGTACAATACATGAAATGAAGCCGTCGACCACCGGAATGGTTCTGTCTCGAATGGGTATCGGTGGTGCAACTTCCAAATGTTCAGTTCCATGTTTACCAAAGCTTCTTGGCCTTCTCGCCTTTCCCTTCTCAACTGTCTGATGGTTCTTTCAATTTATGGGTCAACGGTCGGAGTTCAAAGCTTCTGGTTCGTCTCATGTAGTTTCTGAGAACCTGAAACACAAGAAAACAACAACAATAAGTACAAAGAAAATTAGTTACAAGTAAAAGTATCTAACCTTTAAACTAATAGTGAAAGATAAATAAGTCCCCGGCAATGGTGCCAAAAACTTGACCGGTGCGTAATCACACGGGTATAACGAAGCGCACGTATCGTTCAAGTAGTATAAAAAGTATCGATCCACGAGGACTTAAAACCTTTGCTATTAATTTTTTATGAGGTCAAATGTTTACAAGTATCTAATAGATTGATTGTTTGATTGGGTGGTGACTTTAAAACTTAAAACAAGTAAATAAAATTTCTTGAAAGTAGATGAAGAAAATTCAAATTTATAAAACTATCCAGGGTTGTGAAT
Organism: Zanthoxylum bungeanum; assembly: GCA_019454045.1. Taxonomy (NCBI): domain Eukaryota; kingdom Viridiplantae; phylum Streptophyta; class Magnoliopsida; order Sapindales; family Rutaceae; genus Zanthoxylum; species Zanthoxylum bungeanum. Next base: position 29,513 of record SKCR01025320.1, read on the forward strand.
CTTTCCAATATCTATTAAAGATGAAGTGGTTATCTTACAGTTGGGTAATATATTAATTTATTAACCTGGAACACTAAATTATGTAAAAGCCTCTTCCGATGGTCGATTACAAATACCCAGTATAACCCAATTGAACCATATGTCTATGTCACCAAATTACCTGGATTCATTAAGTTTAAGTTCCAATTATGGCTACCCCCGCCCGACAGGTATATTCCTATCCTGTAAGGAAATCTATTAAAGGATTATTATCCTCAAGAAAAGAAAGATCGTGGGCTATTGAGTCTAAGGTCTTTAACCTAAAATCCCTTTTCCAAGTTCATTTTAAGTTTACCTAATCAATTTTATTAATGGTCAGTTAATAAAAAGCATTAAGATTAAGACTCAATAAATAAACTTTTATATTACCCAAGCTATAATCTAACCCCTTATAACCGGTGATATTGGATTTCATCACAACCCCAGATAACTGGCTTAGTTACGACACATATACGGGTAGTAAAAATTTAAATAAAATAAAAGACATAAAGTAAAATACTGAAAATTAAATACTGAAAAGTAAATTGCTGAATTGAAAAGTAAAAAAAAAGTAAAAAGTAAAAGTAAAAAGTAAAAAAAATAAAAGTAAATTACTGAAAGTAAATTTCTGAAGAGTAAATTGTTGAAAAGTAAATTACTGAAATTAAATAAAGTAAAAGTACAATAAAAGAAAATGATGGGGGTTAGAGGATCAACTTTTATTAATACTATTTTAGATATCTCCCTTAATATAAATATTAACTTTACGTGATAATTACCAACCAGCCATAAAAGCGGTATCCTGATTAAGTCGAATTAATAATTAATTACCAACCGACCAACCAGCGGTATCCATACTTAGTCAGGTTAAAACCAATTTATAATTAATTACCAACCGGCCATATAGCGGTATCCTCATTAAGTCAAGTTTTAAATAGTTTATATATTATGATTAAGGGAGATTAATCTAAATAGCAATAATAAAAGTTTTACCTTTCCCCAGCAAAGGGGAATTACCTCCTCATTGCTTGAAAAATAAAAACTGCAAAAGTAAAGAAAGGAAATGATTGTGCGTAAAAGTAAATTGCGGAAAGTAAAAACTAAAAAATAAAGAAAAGAAAGTGTGAAAGCGGAAATTAATTACTGAAAGCTGTAAATAAACAAACAAGATACAATCTTCTTATTTATTCTTTAGGAATTTCAAAGAAGAAAGTATGAATTTTACAAATGAAATGGCTTGGTATTTATAGCCAAAATTTTTCCTCCATCAAATTCTCCACCAAATCCATTATTAATTTCTCCACTAATTACTCCACCAAATCCATTATTAATTGCTCCACTAATTGCTTATCATGTTTGGTGATGATTTGATAATTTGATAATTTTATTATTTATTAATTTATTTTTTTTCTTTGAAAATGATTGAAAATGACTTTAATAATTACACACAACACACTTCTGGATGGTTCATCAATTTCGGTCATGAAATATTCAGAATTCGAAAATATTTTGTCTTTCCAAGTTGTAGATCTTTGAGTCTTCTTTAATCTGGCACTTGAATCAGCTCAATCCGATATCGGAGTAAAACGTTATGCCCAAAATACGACAGATGTGCAAAATTAGAATTTCCAAAACTGCACTTTGTCAAAAACGCCCTTTCAAGTTTCCAATCTCCAAAATTAAAATATCAAGTCCAATAATTGCCCTTATTTGACCCATATTTCGTCCTAAATGATTTCATTGAGACCCGATATTATTTTATCTGCAAAATAAACTAAAACACATCAAAACGTTCATCAAACCCGAGAAACTAAACAAAATATTAAGTTAAAGGAGCGGTAAATATTGATATATTTTCCGCTCATCACACATATCCAATATGACTTATGCATAATTAAATTAAAATATAGAGACATAGACTCAATCACATGTCAAACAAGCAATATGTGTTGTGTGGTTAAGCCTTGCTACTGATACCATTCTGTTAGGGCAGATGTGGAATCCCTAGGATCGGATTGGTGCCCAGCGTAGCGGAAGTGGGTCGAACCCAAAGATATCTATTATGAGTGAATTTCAAAATATTTTATGTAAAACTACATTCCGTTTCGAGTCCATAGGACAAAACGAGGACCAAAATGAAGTCCGAAAACTCCAAAACATAGAAAATGAAGTTTCAGTATGTATCAGCTCTGTGAATCTTGACGCGGAAGTTTGGGCTTCGAGACGCTCCAAAGTGTGAGAGTAACTGCGAGAGCTGAACATCTCAGCGTCGCGATGCGGAAGGGTGTGCATCACGATATTTCTAGGTCTGATGTTCGGTGTTGCGACGCTGAGAGGTCAGAGTCGCGACGCTGCCTTAGGCAGTGAGCATTTTCTACGGAAACCAATACTAAACACTTCTAATTTTCTCCTAATACTTCAAATACACCTAAAATCCAATTTTAGCATCATAACCACCATCAACACGTGTTATACAACTAGCATACATGTATTCTAAATACTTTTATGCATTTGTTTAATCAAAACACAAACCAATTTAGAATCTCACTATGAAATGTCTCATGAACAATTCTAGAATGGTAGCCATAGCTCGGAGCTTTAATATAGAGTTACAAAATCTTATTAATTGTTCCATGTCCAACATGAACATTTTGACCTAATAAACAAGCATATTGTGTTTATACTTCCAAAGCATCCTAACACAATTTGTGAGCCTTATTTCAACTTTAAGCTATGTAATCATGCATCCAATACATAATTCATCACTATATGTCTCACTAATGAAAACTCACTAATGAAGAACAAAGTTTACGAAAAGATCAAACATTACCTAGTAAGCTTGATACAAAGATCAAATCTTCTTCTCCTTGTTGAAATGGTTGGAGAAATTCTAAAGTTTACAAGCTTGACTCTAAGATCCAATCTTGATTCTAATGCTAGTAAGATTCACTCCAAGATCAAATCTTGATTTCTCATAGGAGAAATATTATAGAGATCTCGCAAAGCTTTTCAAAACACTTCTCTAACTTAGGCTAATTTTTCCAAGAATTGCTTATATTTTAGCTTTCTCAAGCTTAATTAAAACCTTGCTCAAGCTTGCTATTTATTGCAAACCTAGGCAATTTTTAATTAATAAAAGTTCTAATCAACTTTTATGTGAGATTAATCTAATTTTTCCAAATATGTATATTTAGGTGTGACTAATCATATTTGTTTACTACTTTGATTTAATCCAATTAAATCATGACAAAAGTTATGGATTAGTTAAATGTTTGCCACTTTGATTTAATCTAATTAAATCAAGCCAAAAACACCTATAATTACATATTTGTATTTACCAAAATATCCTCAAATGGTAGAGATATTTATGAATTTTCAATTAAGCCCTTGTGTAATTATTGAATTAATCCAATTAGGTCAAAGTAAATAATCAATGTTATCCAGTAACACTTGATTATCTTAGTTGATAATTATAATATAAAATATTATCTTTTATCAAAATTAATCGGCTACCCAAGTGCTCAACGAGTACATTTCATATTGGGACTCTCTAAGTTCCGACACGTTCGTCATATAAGCCTAGCTAATATGTACGCAAATCGGCCACCTCCGAATTCACGAAGAATACGAATGACCCTTCTGAACTATACAAGTTGAGGTCATCATATATGTTAATCAATCCTCCATTCGTAGGCTATCCAAGTTGTGCTTAGAAAACATAGAATACACCGTCAAGTTTCTGAAACGCACATCTCATGTCGATATGTCTACGATTCTTTACAACTGATTTGATCCACCCTAGGTGATCGACTTTGGCCAAACTCTTAAGAATCGTGATTTACTCACATGGATACCTAAACCTCTTATGATACACATACGGGCCGACAGATTCTATCTTGATACACATTTGATTCACGAGTGCATCGGTCCACACCCAACGAACATCTAGAGACCAAACCATAAAAGGTTTCTGACATACATGGCATCAAAGTGTGGAGTATCTCACACAAAATCAATGTTATCCTATAGTCAATGTTGGGAAGCGGACGCGAGAGCGCAGCGGAAAAATAAATAATTAAAATTATGATGCCGCTTTCCCTTTGTCCAAGACCCATTTTTTTTATTATTCTACAAGCCTAGGCATGTTACTATATATTCTAAGCATAAAACTCATAAAACATGCAAAAAACATAAACCTAAACATGCTAACTATCATAAGAACTCTAATTAAAATAAAGAAAGAAAAAGACTTACTTGAACTGTAGACTCTTCCAGTCCTCCCTCCAATCTACAAGCTTTTCTCGAACTCAGCAAGCTTTTCCACGTTCCAAAGAGCCACCCAAGTGTGTGGCCTCCAAAAATGCACACACCAAAGCCAAAACTCAACGGCAAGACTACGCCTTGAGTGCACGGGTATTTTGCCCTCGGTGCTAGCCTAGGCAAATACCTCAAAACTTTTAACACGAGATTCCTCGAGTCAATTAGACTTAAAGATCCTCAAAATCAGTGGCTTACTCTTAAAACTTTAGAGTTGCTCACTTATATAAACCCAAGATTTGCAAGGTTTGGTGCAAAAATTTGTGAAGAATTCTTTGGGTTTATATAGTGCTCCAAAGACAACAAAATTAATTAAGATTCTGATGTGGGATAAAAACCAATTTAATCTTAGCCATTGGATCTTAATTTAATGGTTTAATGAGATTATAAAACCCTAATAAGAGTTTGGGCCGAATTGGAATTCAAAACAAATATAAAAAATAACAAAAAAAATTTCCCTATTCACGTTATACTATTCACGCGGTACTATTCACATGAATAGTATTTTTTTTGTATTCCAATTCCCAAAGTGCCCCTATCGTCATTCACCAATCCCTAAGCCACTATGGAACCTCATAAATGATCTGTTCAATAATTAAACATATTGAACCATTTATGAACAATTCCTATAGCAATCATATATGCTGTTAAATATGTATTGTGCACTGTTAACCATTGATTTCGACTTTGTTGTGTGTGACCTTTTGGGTTACCCTCAAGTTGGACATGAAATGAATCGTGATAATTTAATCGAACATAAATTATCCTCTGATCAGATGGTCGTTCGATTTCAATGACCAAGGTTGACATCTAACAACATGCCAAGAACCCCAAATGAGAATGAAAGATATATATATATATATATATATATATATATACTCATTTTGTATGCAATTTACATATGATACGGTCCCTTGCCTCACTGTATCCCCACCTATTGACCTAGGGTATGGAAAATGTCTACCCATATGGTCAAATGTATGATGTTGATAGTATCATGAATCGTGCTAACCCAAGAATCTCACAGGATTCCTCCGCTGTGGCCACAGTCTCAAGCATTGATCACACATATCAACCCGCGAACTGGAATACTACTCTTATAAGAAAATATTATCCGAGAGAGTGACGATTCTCTGTTGTATCTTTACAAACTTCATGTGTTTCAACAAATGACCCAATCATACCCTTATGACCAGATCTTTTGAACTGGGGAAGGAGAATGTCAAAGTTATTTGATCCACACATAAGATTATAAAGACCACAAGTCTAATGACTAGTCATATAATCGATACATGAAAGTTCTCACAGACACATGGGATAAACACTCCATATGAAAACTTTCGGTGGTCATTTCGATGGACACAAGCAACTCATGCATCCATGTGATATACTAAGCGGACAAATCTCCGCTAGTAGCCTATGAGATCGGCTACCCCACTTAAGGGCGGATCATATCATCATGCTAGTCTCTCCGCTTTGAGAACGCCCAGATTATTCATAAAACTATGACTATGAATATTTAAGAGTAATGATTCTCATAAGGCGTGGAAGCCATCGTCTTATTACTCCAAGGGCTTTATTACAATGTTGATGATTCATATAAGTTATGTAAGACACGTATAATAAAGATTGCCATTTTATTAATTAATGAAAATATTACAAATACATGTACATATAGCCCATCCACAAGTTGGGTATAGGGCATATCCCTAACAATCTCCCACTTGCACTATAGCCAACCAGTATGAATCTGGACGCCATACTCTCGGGTGTGCCTATCATGCTTTTGTTGAGTCAGCCCTTTAGTTAGAGAATCTGCAAGATTATCTTCTGTGTGTATTTTCTCTATAATAACTTATTTTCTCTTAATAATCTTCATGATGAGATGAAATCGCCTGAGTATATGCTTGAATTTCTGGTGGGACCTTGGTTCCTTTGATTGAGCAATGGCGCCCATGTTGTCACAGTACATCGTGATGCCATTCTTTATCACGGGAAGCGCTTCCAGTTCCATGATGAACTTCTTTATCCAGACTGCTTCTTTAGCTACCTCAGATGCTGTAATATACTCGGCTTCAGTGGTGGAGTCCACTGTAATTGACTACTTTGAGCTTTTCCAACTGACAGCACCGCCATTCAAAGTAAACAGATATCATGTTTGCGTTCTGCTGTCATCCATGTCGGTTTGAAAGCTCGTATCACAGTAACCAATGACTTTCATCTCAGAACAATCTCCGTATGTCAAAAACACATCCTTAGTTCTTCTCAAATACTTGAGATTGTTTTGACAGCTGCCCAGCGTTGCTCACCTGGATTTGCCAGATACCTGCTCGTTATGCTAAGAGCATAAGAGACTTCAGGTCTTGTACATAGCATGGCGTACATGATCGATCATATTGCTGAAGCATACGGGATCCTACTCATATGCTCTCTATCTGAAGGAGTATGTGGACATTGCTCCTTAGAAAATTTGATTCCATGACAAATAGGTAAATTACCTCTTTTGGAATCTTCAATTTTGAATCTTTTCAAAACTTTATCTATGTACGTAGATTGAGAAAGTCCTAACAACCTCTTAGATTTATCACGGTAGATCTTAATGCCGAGGATGTAGGCTGCTTCTCCCAAATCTTTCATGGATAAATTCTGAGATAACCATTGCTTGGTGGCTTACATTATGGGAATATCATTCCCGATGATTAATATGTCATCGACATATAATACAAGAAATACAATAGCACTCCCACTACTTTTCTTGTAAACACAAGGCTCGTCTACATTTTTTATGAAGTCAAATTCTTTGATTGTCTCATCAAATCATAAATTCAAACTTCTGAAGGCTTGCTTGAGTCCATAAATGGATCGTTTAAGCTTGCATACTTTATTATAATCATCCTTAGATGCAAACCCCTCAGATTGTGACATATATGTTGGGTTTTCTAGGTCAAATCAATATCAATTTAAGCATTTAAAAGTGTGAATACATCAAAGTAAAGTTGTGGAATACTCATTTTGATCGGCTTTTGCGATGTGAGGAACAACTAAAATTTCTTCAAGCTTTGAAGCTCTCGGCAATCCTCCATTTTGTGCTCCTTTGATTTTTGGTCAAGCCCTTCATTGATGATCTACAAGCTCCAAGCTTTTTAAGTGGATTCTATGCTCAAGGGTTTGTTTCCCTATCACATTTGGATGACTTTTTATGTGCTAGCATTGGAAAAATTTGCCACATATCTTCCTTATTTCTTCTTATTACTCTCGGTTTTGAGAGAGATAAAAGAGAGAAAATGGCCCTTGACCGTGAGGTAGGAGGAGGGAGAGAGAGAGAATAAGTGAGTTGGTTTTGTGTATTTAGATTTCTAAAATCTAATACCAAAAATTCAAATCCAAAAGTACAAGGCAATAAAGCCTTCCAACCACACCCACCAATCACAAGTGACTAACATCATATCACTTAAAGTGACAAGAAATCTATCACTTGAATGACTAATGATGTGACGCTTGATGTGACTTGTGGGCCGTACTTGAATTCGAAATGCAAGTGGGCCCACAAACACTCCCGGGCTTGGGTTCACTAATTCTGAATTAACGATTTTTCCGTTGCGACGTAATTAAATCAAATTTAATTAAATAATTATGCCTAGTAAAATTACTATTCACATCGCTAGCGAATTAATTCTAAATTAACTCGTTCGCCCGAATTAAATTCTAAATTTAATTCCACGTCGAAATCTAATTTCGTATAATATATCGAATATATTATTTTATCGATTAATTCCAAATTAATCGTTCTCTCTCTTTTAAATAATATTTTATCCCAGATAAAATATCTCCGTAATTAATCTTAGATTAATTTTTTCTCATCTCTCTTATAATTAATCCCAGATTAATTATGTTCGAGTCATACGTCATCGGTGAATCTTCTGGAAGCGACCCATGACATCCCCGGATATGTTGGCAGTAAATCCGGTCGTCGGACTATCCGAATACGTACGTACCTAGTACTACGTTTTTACCGATTTACAAGACATGGTTGGCTTCTAGCAAAGCACCGTGCCTACCCAATTCTCCAAAAATATTCTTAAAGGAATATGTAATCTGTATCAGGCGTAGTATACGTAGTATTGCGTATTGCAATCCAGTATTGGATGTCACGTGCTAGGCCTGGGATGGAAATTGTGTCTGCCCCATACGAAACACATGTCGGATCTCTGGTAACTAGTCTCTATAATCGGATAATCATGACCTAGTCATATTATCCCGATGACTACAGTACTAAAGAGTACTAGTTCCGTATCCTACGTGACCATCATCTCCACTATGACTAGAGTGATACTTCCATCTTGACATCACACCCAATACACTATGATTCTCAATATACCCAGAAGAGGCGTACACAGAACCGGTTAAAGCCCTGGACGACCAAAACCAAAGTATATTGATTGTCGCAAGTATTAGCGGTGCAAGTCTCAGGTTAAGACCAAATACACCTACCCTGATTCGGACTTCCATAGACACATAGTCATACTACCTATGGAATTTCGAGGGGTCTATCCAGACCGAAGCTGTTTCCGTACCATCGGTAAACACAACCTCCTATTACACTTGCATGAGTATCCAATACCCAAATACATGAGAACTATGTTGTTATGCTCCCATAACACGCACAAATGTAATACTAGTTTATTCTGCATTATCGATGTCCAATCTCGATAATACTCCGACTATGGATGTTTTAATGATTAAACCTTCATGGATTGATACTGTCTCATATTTTATCAATCCAAAACTAATCATATGGACTTTTATCATTTATATATCCCGGTAATCTAATTACAAATGATAAAAGAGCAATTTCCTTTGTGACATAGTTAATTTGTACAACAACACCATGATCTGTACAAATAGTGATGCTATGGGTCATAATTGTCCAACAATCTCCCACTTGGCCTATAGCAATCACTCAAGTGTCCTACACTTGAACTATATACGGATCGTTCAAACTTCTGCTGAGAAAATACTTTCGTCAGTGGATTTGCAAGGTTATCATCTGATGCGATTTATTCGATCATCACATCACCATGATGTATGATCCGAACGAATCAGATAAATAGTTGAAATATGTACTTGGATCATTGATGAGATCAATAATTCTTTAGTCTGTGATGTAGCCTAGCTCAGCTGCTAACAGAATTACTCCTAATCTAATTAGGATTATTAAGATCCAAATGGCTTCTATTGCTGCCTCAGCTGCATCAATATTCTGCTTTTGTTGTTTATTCGGTAACAGTATCTTGCTTGGAAGATTTCCAGATCACTGTTCCGTTATTCAAACTATATAATACTGTTTATTACAACTTATAGTCATTTTTATCGGTTAGGAAACTTGCAACAGTGAACCCAATCACTTCAAGTTCTTATTCTCTATAGCTTAAGAAAGCATCCTTAGTTCTTCTAAGATACTAAGTATGTTCTTAACATCAATCCAGTGACTATCACTTGGATTGGCCTGATTGTGACTATATGTGCTCAAAGCTTATGAGACACCAGGTCGCGTACATTTATTTCAATGTACAAGTACACAGAGAGTGTCAAAAACCTTTAGATCTATCCTAGTAGATCTTTATTCCTAGAATAAAGGTTGTCTCTCCCAAGTATTCTACGGAGAATTATTATGAAAGCCAAGCTTTCACCGATTGTATTATGGGAATATCATTTCCAAGAAATGATATATCATCATTATTTAGGACGATCACTGTCACTGCGCTCACACTAATCTTCTTATATACACAAGAATCATATTCGCTTTTGAATTAAATCATACACCATTATGATTACATCAAAGTGATATAGTTCCAAGAACGTAATGCTTGCTTCAATCCATAAATGGATCGAATAACCTGCAAACCTTGTTTGCTTGTTTTGGTACGACAAAACCGTCAGGATATTGTAAACATCCTCCAAAAGGTTTCCGTTTAAGGAAAGCGATTTTGACATTCAGCTGCCATCTTTCATAAATGAAACATGCAGCATTAGCAAGCATTATCCAAATGGATTTAATCATGGCAACAGATAAAAGGTTTCATCGTAATCAACATAATGTTGATAACGATACCTTTTCGCTACAAGCCTAGCTTAGTACGTTGGTATGTTGCCTTCCATGTATGTCTTCCTTGAAGACTTACCAATCGGCACAATGCCTTTTGGTACATCAACTAGTATCCAAATTTGGTTGATTTACATGGAATCTATTTCAGATTTCATGGCACTTTGCCATAATAGGGAGTCGATACCTTGTATCACTTCCTCATACGTAGTCGGTTCGTGTTCCTTAATAAGATTGACATCTTTATGAGGTGAGATTAGAAACCCATAACACCCAGGTTGTTTTCTGACTCTCTCCGACTTACGTGTTTCTTGTGTATTCGAAGATTGTGGTACAGTTTCATCCCTGATGGACTGTTTGTGTTCCATTAAGGAATCGGTGCCTGGAATAATATTACTCTGATTTTCATCGAGTTTTACATTCCTCCCACTTACCATTGCATATAGGTGTTCCTTTTAGGAAAACCACATGGCGAGCAACAATTACATTGTTCTCTAGTGAGTTGTATAAGTACTATACTTTGGTTACCCTAGGATAACCTACAATTAGACACTTATCCGATTTGGGTTCTAGTTTGGTATCATCCAAACATCTGCCTAGCATTCCCAAATCCTCAGGAATGAGAAAACCCAATTTCTTTCCTGTTCATATCTAATATGAAGTCTGTCAAACAGATTGTTATGGAACCTTATTCAAAATAAGTGCTGCACTTGTTAAATGTGTATCACTTGAAGGAAAATGGTATCTCAGAGCGACTCATGATTAACCTTATCATGTCCAACAATATTCGGTTACTTCGTTCGGATACACCGCTCAATTGAGGTGTTTCGGGAAGAGTCCATCATGAAAGAATACTATACTCTTTCATATATTCGAGAAACTTATTACTTAAGTAGTTTCCATCATGGTCTAACCGTGACGGTTTAATATTTTAGCCGACTTGTCTGTTTACTTTGTGTCGAAACTCTTTGATTTTATAAAAAGTTTCTGATTCGTGTTTCAAAAGAAACGCATAACCATAATGCGACGCCACATCCGTAAAGGTTACGAAGTGTTCATATCCACCTCTAGCCTAGCTAGATATGGGCCCACTTACGTCACTATGAACGAGGGCTAACAGATCGGTGGCACTTGTACTTTTACCAAGTAAAAAGTGTTTTAGGCATTTTGCCTAATAAACTAGATTCGTCGACATTATTTGAATGGAATCAAATCTGTCCTAGTACCCACTCTTCAAAAGTGTGGATATACGAGTCTTTTTTAATGTGTGTCCCAGACAACAATGCCACAAATAAGTCTCAACTGATTAATTCAGTTTGAGCTATTTGTTTGTCATATCATACGTTTAAGATTCATTTATATTCTAAATATAAATATTGTTATTCATATCTAATGTGTTTATTTCAATATCATCTTTATAAAATAAAACACTTTAGTGTTCTAGAATATAAATGTATATCTGCAACGGATTATACTCTGATATAGAGATAATATTTCTAGTCAAACTAGTTACATTATAACAGTTTCCTAATTTAAGTACACACCCGAAGGGTAGTTCTTAAACTTAGGTTTCTACGGTTAAAACAACGACTCTCGTCCCGTTTCTGATTCATAGATAAATCTCAACTGAAGTCAGTATCCTGCTAATCAGCAGATTCTGCACATCAGTACATATTTATGTACCACATCTAGTATCAAAAATCCAATTTTGAAACTAATAGCGAACATGTTTATGACAAACATACTTGAAGTCGAAGCCTTGCCCCGTCTTCACTTCCTTCATGTGTGCCTTGTCCATACGAAAATCCATATTTCAGTGGCCCCGTTTGCCACAGTTTCGGCAGACATTTTGGGATATGTCCTTTGTCTTCCTAGAAGACTGTGATGATTTTTCCTTTGCCCTTTTTAGAAGCTCTGGTTGTGCCTCCTAGAGTATAGCCATCAACTCTCCAAGAGTTTACTCTTGGTTCATACGGAACCTGCCCCAGCATACGAGAAGAGACTATAAGATAAAATCTTTGGTAGTCTCGACCACGTAGGTAACGCCCAACTAACCTAGCTGATCGATGTCAGCAATCATCTGCGACACCTAGTGCTCGACAGATGTACCCTCTGACATACGTGAGCTTATGAGATTCTTATGCAATTTGCACTTCTAAGATCTAAGAGTAGATCTATGAAGATCTTTAATTTCATCATCATGTTACAAGGATCTAATCCTTAATTCTGACGACAGAATTAAAGAGTCATTGCATCAAGTACAAGGATTGAGCACTAAAGTCATCATCACATGAATATTCCAAATATCATGTTCTACTATTTACTTAACTCCGGGCTTAGGCCCAAGAGGTTGTTCTATCAAATAGAATAACTTCTTAGTTCCCAGGACTATCTTGAGGTTTTATTCCCAATTTGAAAATTAAAGCCGTTTAAAGACAATTTACCCAGGTTCATGTTTTAAATGCTAATCTTTCAGTTATATTGATTGCTATAGTCCAATTATCCAATGAACGATTTTAGGTACTATTGAATATAATGATTACTATAGTCTAATTATATAATCAACTATAATTTAATTCTTTAAATTCAAATATATTGATTACTATAATCCAATTATGTAATCAACTATAATTTGAAATAGTTTGAATACAGTCCAACTGTTTAATTAAAACAAAGATTAAATATTAGTCCAACTAATATATATTTTTAAGTTAATGACGAAAAATTGTAATGAACGCATATTGGCAAGTATCTAAACGAAATTGCAAATTTAATACTTGCCTCCCACTATTTTTCGGCGAGCCTCTAACCCTCTGTTGAGTACTCGGGAAACCTTGTTTCCTAGTGGGCTAGGATCCCGTTAAATAACATACAACCTTGACTTTGGCCAACAAATTGTATGATATTTAACTAGGTAGATCTCTAAGATCAATTGGATCTCATCCAATTCCTAGATCCAGTAGGTGGACATCCAAGTCCGAAACATATATCTTATATATGCCAATATATCCAATATATTGCCTAACCTTTTTCCTCTGAATCAATTAAGCCTTGGCTTTGGCACAACAAACTTAATGATTCCAGTTAAGCGGGACACATTGACTTTTGAAAGCTTCGTCATCGATGTCGATGGACAAGAAGTGATCTTGACTTTGGCCAACAAATCACAACTTGGACAGGACATGCGATATGGAACAAAGCCTTCATGATTCAAACACATCCGCGATGTGTAAAGGTCTTGACTTTGGCCAACAAACCATTGCCAATCTTGGATCTTGAGTAAGAATCATTCAATGGAAGGAAAACACATAATATATGTTGAAGGTTTTTCGCGTAATTGGCAACCAATTAATTATCTTTTTTAAGGTCTCATCATACACCCTTAAACATGCATTCTAAAAACATAATAAGGCGCGTAAATAAATTTAATAATGATAAGCGAATGGATATTTAAACACATTGTTCTAGAACAAATCTCTCTCTTTCCTCTCTCCCGCTAGCACAAATCTTACTTCTACCCAATTACATAACACTTATAAAGAAACCTCATTTACATTGAGGGGAATAGGTGAGAAGAGAAATACAAAGAATCAAGAGGTAATAGGCTGGACACGCAGGTCCAATTTAATAAATTCTAAATTTATTACAATAATTTCCAAAATTACCCTCACCCATCTAATATCCATCCGATATACATTATTCATACATCACATCCATGTATTCACACAAAGCATGTTATCAATCAATCTAATCCAATTAATTAATCTGAAATTAATGACCATCCAATGTTCAAACAACAATTTGATTTTGCGCGAGTCCGACTCGTTTTAAGAATAAGTACTCAAAGTACGAATTCTCGAATTATATTAAACTACAACATTAAATCCAATTTAATTTTTATTTAATACTAATTCTATATTTAATTCTAAATTAAATAATTACACTTTATTAATGTGCCTTTAGCGACTTAGATTCTAAATCTAATCTTTTCGGGTCTCAAAGCCCAATTAACATCCAATGTCAATTTAATTAAAGTCCAATGGGCTTTCAATTAATTTCTTAAGGCATGGACTTTAGTCAATATGGGTCAAACCCAAATACCAAAGCCCATTTAAGGAATCACCCTTATTTGCCAAGAAACCAATTTAGGCCCAATGAAAATTTTAAAGGCCCATTTGATTATATTTGGACTTTATGGATATGATTTTGGGCCCAATTGGATCCAACCAATTAACCTAAACCAAACTTGGCCCAACCAAGCCCATTAAGCCCAAATACAACTTTACAAGCCCAATTCCCAATTAAGCCCAATTAATTAAATTACAAAATTCCAAATTTCACAATTAAATTAATCTAAAATGTATAGCCATAATTAATTAACCAAATTAACATTTCTAAAACACCAATTTACATAATTAATTATGCTATTCAACATCAACACATGTTTAACATAATTGAATCAAAAATCATATCATTTCCATGCTTTATCATTCACGGCAATTTGGGGATTTTTGTCCAATTCCGATTTCAATCCAATTGAATCTCAAATTAACATTTCCCAAGTCTTCCAAACTCATCCAATGATTCAAAAAACAAAAAATCACCATGACATTTAGGGCACCAACTTTCGGCCAAGGTAATAATTTGGGGAAAATTTGATCCAATTCAATTTTCATCAAATTGATCATGCATAACACTATGTTATCATAATTCAAGCATACTCAAACAATCAATTTCATCCAAACATGCTCAAATCAATTTTACCCAATTTTTACCCTAATTCATTTTCATGCTTAAAAATCGCTCTGATACCATTGTTGGGTTTTCTAGGTCAAACCAAGATCAATTTAGGCATTTAAAAGTGTGAATACATCAAAGTAAAGTTGCGGAATACTCACTTTGATCGGCTTTTACGATGTGAGGAACAACAAAAATTTCTTCAAGCTTTGAAGCTCTCGGCAATCCTCCATTTTGTGCTCCTTTGATTTTCGGTCAAGCCCTCAATGGATGATCTACAAGCTCCAAGCTTTTTGAGTGGATTCCATGCTCAATGGTTTGTTTCCCTATCACATTTGGATGACTCTTTATGTGCTAGCATTGGAAAAATTTGCCACAAATCTTCCTTATTTCTTCTTCTTGCTCTCGGTTTTGAGAGAGATAAAAGAGAGAAAATAGCCCTTGGCCGTGAGGTATGAGGAGGGAGAGAGAGAAAATAAGTGAGTTGGTTTTTTCTATTTAGATTTCTAAAATCTAATACCAAAAATTCAAATCCAAAAGTACAAGGCAATAAAGCCTTCCAACCACCCCCATCAATCACAAGTGACTAACATCATATCACTCAAAGTGACAAGACACCTATCACTTGAATGACTAATGATGTGACGCTTGATGTGACTTGTGGGCCGCACTTGAATTCGAAATGCGAGTGGGCCCGCAAACACTCCCAGGCTCGGGTTCGCTAATTCTGAATTAACGAATTTTCCGTTGCGACGTAATTAAATCAAATTTAATTAAATAATTATGTCTAGCAAAATTACTATTCACGTCGCTAGCGAATTAATTTTAAATTAACTCGTTCACCCGAATTAAATTCTAAATTTAATTCCGCGTCGAAATCTAATTTCGTATAATATATCGAATATATTATTTTATTGACTAATTCCAAATTAATCGTTCTCTCTCTTTTAAATAATATTTTATCCCAGATAAAATATCTCCGTAATTAATCTTAGATTAATTTTTTTCTCTCTCTTATAATTAATCCTAGATTAATTATGTGCGAGTCATACGTCATTGGTGAATCTTCGGGAAGCGACCCATGAGATCCCCGGATATGTTGGCAGTAAATTCGGTCGTCGGACTATCCGAACACGTACGTACCTAGTACTACGTTTTTACCGATTTACAAGACATGGTTGGCTTCTATCAAAGTATCGTGCCTACCCAATTCTCTAGAAATATTCTTAAAGGAATATGTGATCTGTATCAGGCATAGTATACATAGTATTGCGTATTGCTATCCAGTATTGGATGTCACGTGCTAGGCCTGGGGCTGGAATTGTGTCTGCCCCGTACGAAGCACATGTCGGATCTCTGGTAACTAGTCTCTATAATCGGATAATCATGACCTAGTCATATTATCCCGATGACTGCGGTACTAAAGAGTACTAGTTCCGTATCCTACATGACCATCATCTCCACTATGACTGGAGTGATACTTCCATCTTGACATCACACCCAATACACTACGATTCTCAATATACCCAGAAGAGGCGTACACAGAACCGGTTAAAGCCCTGGACAACCAAAACCAAATTATATTGATTGTCGCAAGTATTAGCGGTGCAAGTCTCAGGTTAAGACCAAATACACCTACCCTGATTCGGACTTCCATAGACACATAGTCATACTACCAATGGAATTCCGAGGGGTCTATCCAGAGCGAAGCTGTTTCCGTACCATCGGTAAACACAACCTCCTATTACACTAGCATGAGTATCCAACACCCAAATATATGAGAACTATGTCGTTATGCTCCCATAACACGCACAAGTGCAATACTAGTCTATTCCGCATTATCGATGTCCAATCTCGATAATACTCCGACTAGGGATGTTTTAATGATTAAACCTTCATGGATTGATACTGTCTCATATCTTATCAATCCGGAACTAATCATATGGACTTTTATCATTTATATATCCCGGTAATCTAATTACAAATGATAAAAGAGCAATTTCCTTTGTCACATAGTTAATTTGTACAACAACACCATGATCTATACAAATAGTGATGCTATTGGTCATAATTGTCCAACAATATAGACTTCCTCTAGGAGGTTCCCATTAAAGAAAGCTGTTTTGACATCCATCTGCCAAATCTTATAATCAAAGTGTGCAGCTAGTGCCAGTAAAATTCAAATGGACTTTATCATTGCAACAGGCGAGAAGGTTTCCTCATAGTCAATTCCTTGGATTTGTCTATAACCTTTCGCCACCAACCTAGCCTTATAGGTTTGGATGTTGCCTTCTACATCAGTTTTACGCTTGTAAATCCACTTGCATCCTATGGGTTTTATCCCTTCAGGTGCATCTACCAAGTCCCAGACTTGATTCTGATACATAGAGTCTATTTCGGATTTCATGGCCTCAAGCCACTTGACTGAATCAATGTCATACATTGCTTTGTCATAACTGGTAGGATCATCATTATCAATGACCTGATCATGTTCCTCATCAATATGGAAACCATATCTTTCAGGCTCATGTCTTTCCCTACCAGACCTTCTGAGTTCATAACCTTGTGATTGTTCCGTCGCTGCCCTTTTGAGGGGCCTGAGGTTTAGTTCTATGTTAGTTTGTTCTTCTCGTACCTCATCGATGTCAAGTCTACTCCCACTATATTTCTTGAGAAGGAATTCATTCTCTAGAAATTTAGCATTTTGTGAGACAAATGTTCTTTGTTCATTTGAGACGTAGAACACATATTCTCTTGAGTTCAAGGCATATCCTACAAACTTAAATTTAATTGTCCTATCATCCAATTTGTTAGTTTGTGTGAGCTTTACATATGCGTCACATCCCCAAACTCTTAGATAACTAAGACTAGGATGTTTCCCAGACCATAACTCATATGGTGTTTGACTAACAGTCTTGGAAGGAACTTGGTTTAGTAGTAGTGTTGCAGTTTCTAAAGCAAGACCCCAAAATGAAAAACTCTTAGATAACTAAGACTAAGACGTTTCCCAGACCATAACTCATATGGTTTTTGACTAACAGTCTTGGAAGGAACTTGGTTTAGTAGTAGTGTTGCAGTTTCTAAAGCAAGACTCCAAAATGAAAGAGGTAGATCTGTGTATGGCATCATTGATCGGACCATATCTAATAATGTCCGATTTCTCCTTTCGGAGACCCCATTATGCTGTGGAGTTCCCGGAGGAGTCCATTGGGAAACAATGTCATTTTCTCTCAAGTAATCTTGAACTTCGTTGCTTAAGTATTCACCACCTCGGTCAGACCTTAGTGACTTAATACTTTTATTAAGCTGGTTTTCTACTTCAGCTTTGAAGTCTTTGAATTTCTCAAAGGCTTCAGATTTGTACCGCATAAGGTACACATACCCATATCGCGAGTGATCATCGATAAAGGTAATGAAGTAGGAGAATCCACCTCTAGCGGTAACTGACATTGGTCCACATACATCAGAATGTATGAGTTCTAATGTCTCCGGTGCACGCTGTCATTTACCTTTGAAGGGTAATTTGGTCATTTTACCAAGTAAACAAGACTCACAAGTTCCATAAGGTTCATATTTGAAGGGTCTGAAATACTCATCCTTATGTAACTTAGTTAATCTTGTTTCATTGATATGACCTAAGCGACTGTGCCATAGAAGTGATTCATTGAGATTTTTCGAGTTAACGTTGTATATATTAGAGGTTGAACATTCTTTGTTAGTTTGTAAGATATAGATACCATTATTCAAAATACCATCTCCATATTTTATTTCATTGAAATAAATAGAACATTCATTACAACTTATTAGGCATGAATAGCTTTTATTACATAAAGAATAAATTGAAATGATGTTCTTTACTAGAGAAGGTACATAAACACAATCTTCTAAGTCTAAAACTAAACCATTCAACAAAACTAATGAATAAGTTCCCATGCACAATACGGCCAATTTTGCTCCATTACCCATGCGTAAGTCAACCTCCCCATGACGGAGTCTCCTACTGTTTCGCAGGCCTTGCACATTGTTACACAAGTGAGTCCCACAACCGGTGTCAAGGACCCAAGTAGAAGGTTCGGAGTTTTGAGAATATAGTTCAATCATATACAACATACCTGAAATATTGGGCTTTTTAGTCTCTTGGGCTTCCCTAGCTTTCAAGGATCTGCAGTCTTTCTTCCAATGACCCTTCTTTCAACAAAAGAAACATTTCCCCTTTCCTTTTTTCTTCTCCACCTTAGCATTGGGCTTTAGATGATCTGGAGCCTTGGCCTTGCCCTTATTTTTCTTTGGGCCTCGTGGCTTCAGGTCCGTACCCATAAGCATGACGAAGGTTTTAAGCTCCGGTTTCAAGTCCTTTTCTGCTTGCTTTATCAGATTGTGCAATTTTTCTAAAGTAGCTTCTTTATCAGACAGATGAAACTGCATAATAAAGTTAGAGAATTCCTTGCCCAATACCCATTTGTTTTGATTATTCTACAAGCCTATGCATGTTACTATATATTCTAAGCATAAAACTCATAAAACATGCAAAGAACATAAACCTAAACATGCTAACTATCATAAGAACTCTAATTAAAATAAAGAAAGAAAAAGACTTACTTGAACCGTAGACTCCTCCAGTCCTCCCTCCAATCTACAAGCTTTTCTCGAACTCAGCAAGCTCTTCCATGTTCCAAAGAGCCACCCAAGTGTGTGGCCTCCAAAGATGCACACACCAAAGCCAAAACTCAACGGCAAGACTACGCCTTGAGTGCACGGGTATTTTGCCCTTAGTGCTAGCCTAGGCAAATACCTCAAAACTTATAACTCGAGGTTCTTCTAGTCAATTAGACTTAAGGATCCTCAAAATCAGTGGCTTACTCTTAAAACTTTAGAGTTACTTATATCAACCCAAGATTTGAAAGGTTTGGTGCAAAACTTTGTGAAGAATTCTTTGGGTTTATATAGTGCTCCAGAGACAACAAAATTAATTAAGAATCCGATGTGGGATAAAAGCCAATTTAATCTTAGCCATTGGATCTTAATTTAATGGTTTAATGAGATTATAAAATCCTAATAAGAGTTTGGTCCGAATTGGAATTCAAAACAAATAACAAAAATAACAAAATAATTTCACTATTAATGTGGTACTATTCACGTGAATAATATTTTTTTTATTCCAATTCCCAAAGTGCCCCTATCGTCATTCAAAAATCCCTAAGCCACTATGGAACCTCATAAATGATCTGTTTAATAATTAAACATATTGAACCATTTATGAACAATTCCTACAGCAATCATATATGCTGTTAAATATGTACTATGCACTGTTAACCATTGATTTCGACTTTGTTGTGTGTGACCTTTTGGGTTCCCCTAAAGTTGGACATGAAATGAATCGTGATAATTTAATCGAACATAAATTATCCTCCGATCAGATGGTCGTTCGATTTCAATGACCAATGTTGACATCTAGTAACATGCAAAGGCCCCCAAATAAGAAGGAAAGATATATATATACCCATTCTGTATGCGATTTACATATGATACGGTCTCTCGCCTCACTGTATCCCCACCTATTGACCTACGGTACGGAAAATATCTACCCATATGGTCAAAGGTATGATGTTGATAGTGTCATGAATCGTGTTAACCCAAGAATCTCACATGATTCTTCTGTTGTGGCCACAATCTCAAGCACTGATCACACATATCAACCCGCGAACTGGAATACTACTCTTATAAAAAAATATTATCCGAGAGAGTGGCGATTCTTTGTTGTATCTTTACAAACTTCATGTGTTTCAACAAATGACCCAATCATACCCTTATGACCAGATCTTTTGAACCGGGGAAGGAGAATGTCAAAGTTATTTGATCCACACATAAGATTGTAAAGACCTCAAGTCTAATGACTAGTCATATAATCGATACATGAAAGTTCTCACAGACACATGGGATAAACACTCCATATGAAAACTTTCGGTGGTCAGTTCGATGGACACGAGCAACTCATGCATCCATGTGATACACCGAGCAGACGGATCTCCACTAGTAGCCTATGAGATCGGCTACCCCACTTAAGGGCAGATCATATCATCATGCTAGTCTCTCCGCTTTGTGAACGCCCAGATTATTCACAAAACTATGACTAGGAACATTTAAGAGTAATGATTTTCATAAGGCGTGGAAGCCATCGTCTTATTACTCCAAGGGCTTTATTACAGTGTTGATGATTCGTATAAGTTATGTAAGACACGTATAATAAATATTTCCATTTTACTAATTAATGAAATTATTACAAATACATGTACATATAGCCCATCCACAAGTTGGGTATAGGGCATATCCCTAATAGTCTAATGATCATATATGCTACTCGACTCAATGAGATTCCTATTGAAGGTGGTGTGTACTTCCAACTATTAGGAATCACCTGTGAGTCATTCAGTATCCGGTCCAACCAATACCCACATGTCTATACGTGTTTCCAAAGCTCATGGTACTCGGGTTAAACCATAGGAACTCCAATTCCAATATACGACATGTGCTAGTCTTATAGGTTATAGGAATTCGACTATATTCCAAAACCAACGACTTGGAATATTTACTTTAAGAATAGTTTATAATAGTAATACTTATCCCAATCTCCGACCACCTAGTGTCCAATATTATTACAAGACTATTCTAAGATCGATGTCATTCTTAACATATTTATACATCAATTTAATATGCAAAATGACAATACCATTAATAAGGTATGAAATGAAAATGTAGTTATTTTATTAATAAATAATAAAATCTACAATATATCATTTGGATTGACGCTTCAAGCATCAACTCTAACAGATCTAACATATCTAGAGCAATTGATGGACATTATTGAAAGAGATGTGAGGAAGCTTCGCTCTAAGAGTGTACCATCGGTAAATGTTGTGTGGTAGAATCATATTGATCGTGAAGCTACGTTGGAACCTAAAGAACTTATGTGTTCGCAATATCCGCACCTATTTGATTCTGGTTAGTAAGCTATCTCCTTATTTTTGTTTCATACTATCTTTTAAATTCGAGGAAGAATTTTCTTTGAATGGGAGTATAATGTAATAACCCACGGAATAATTATTCAAATTTTTTTACGAAATTATCTAGCGACAACAAAGATTATTCCCAACTTAAGTAAATAAATGATTGGAATTCCCTAAGATTGGAATTTTTTAGTTATGGATTTCTTAAGCCATGGTAATTTTTTTGGATTAAAGTATGAAGTGAGTACTTGAAATATTAGATAAGAGATTTGGTGGATAATAAATAGTATCCAAGTATTATTTTTATGCTTAGATATTTTAGATATTTTAGAGTGATGTAATAAAGTGAATTAATAAAAGGAAATTAATTGAGGGAAATAAGTGGACCACATTTACTTCATTTTTTCTTTCTTTTCTTCTTTTCTTTTAATTCATTTCCTTTCTTTTCATCTGTTTCCCTCTACCACACGAGTTGGAACCTTCTACCACTTCCATCTAGAGATGGCAAAATCCGGATCTGGAAGATTTTTTGTTACTTCGGGTCCGGTTCCGAACCCGGGTAAATATTTTCGGGTCCGGACCCGGATCTACCTGGATTGCTTTTTTTTTTTTAATTTTTTTTTTAAATTTTAATTGTATTATTTTATATTTATATTTATATTTTGTCAATTTTATTAGTTTTATTTCAATTCTTTTAATTTTGTATTATATTCTATTATTTATATATATATATATATGTATAATATTTTATATTTTTTTATTATAATCTAATTTATTATTTTTATTTATTATTTATTATTTTTATTTTTATTTTTTCCGGACCCGGAATCACCCAGATCTTAATTTTAAAGACCTGAGTCGGGATTTTTTAATCCCGGACCGGGTCCGTTTCTTGTTGCCATCTCTACTTCCATCCTCTTTTTCGGTCTAAGGGCAGTGAAGAGAAACAATCCTGAAATTGATATCAACCCTCCCATTTTACCAAATTTGTTCATTGAAGCTCAAACTTTAAGCCCTAAGCTTAGTATTGAGTGTAGTGAGTTATTAAGCAAGAAAACCACTTCCCCCTTTCTCATCTGGTTCGGTTCTGGCAGCAAGCTAAAATGGGGTTTTTGCGTTTCAATTTTTAAAAAGGTAATGAGTTCTATCTAATTGCTTCTTCTGGGGTTGAATAATTTTGTAATGGCTTCAATTTTGTTTAAATTTTTATTTTGAGAATAGTGAATATGAGGTTGATTTGGGGTTTGTTAAGAACTTAGTGGAGGATATGAAATTTATTACTCGTTTATTTATTCTTATTGTTTTGGAGAATGTTGTATTATGGGTGTGTATATAGTGGAAGAAATTTTGAAGAGAAGTGGCATGTGATTCAGCCATGGTGAAGTTGTTGCTGATTAGTTAGATTAAGGTGGATCCATTTTTATGAAGTTGTTGTGGTATTTTATTAGTATTAGGAAGCTAATGACATTAGTGTTGGGTTGATGAATGAGGGGATGCCCTAATGTGCAAAACTTAATAGTTGAGGGAGTGATTTTAATTCGGTATGGATGATGTTGTTGAGGATGAGAAGTGTTTAAGAAACAAATATATTTTCTATAAGTTTAAAGTTGGTATAAATACTTACCGGAAAGATATGTAAAATGAACGTTAGTTGTTCGCGTATTGACTAAGAGAAAAAGGTTTCAAACTGGAGATAATTATAACTTGAAACCTACTATAGTCTTATAATGATGTATAAGGGTTGTAATAAAATGATAGCATGTTTTGTCCACATTTAACTTGCGTCGTACTTTCCTTGCTTCAAGACCAAGTTAAGAATCTTACATATTCTTATCTTATTGTAGATCGACATCTTGATCAACCACCTACCTCTCAGTAATCTTCTAAAAATTGTCACTGTGAGTAGATGCCTGATTGTTTTTGTTTTCTTGATTTATAATTTAAAAGGTTTCATGTATGAAGATTTGTTTGGTTTGAGCCTTATTTGTTAAAAGAATATGCATAAAGATTACTTGTTTCCATCTCAGTGCTCGTTATACATTTTATGATTTCAATTTTACTCATATGTTTCCGCTGAAACGCTCGATTGATGTTATATTTCCATTATGGCGCTTGTTGCATGTTTTCCATATGTTTTTATGACTTATCATTATGTTTCCTCCGGGGCGCTCAGAAATGGATTGACCCGCTACCTTGTCGACAAGGGATAGTTCGTTCCTCACTCAGTCTTCGCGCGTGACTTGGGCATTGAACGCTTGATATATTTTTGACGATACATGTATGAAGAATGATTAATGAACATACTTTGAATCATCTTGTGGTTTAGTTTTTGGTATCTACTCAGTGAGTCCAAAAGACTCATCCTTCTTCCCCCCCAGTTTGTTGATGATTGCAGGTTTTATCTTATTTTTCCATAGCTTATACTTTTGACGGAGTTGATGTGCTGGATGATGGATATTATTTTGCAAGCCACCATGGGATATTTCTTTGGGCATTAGGGTATTGGATATGTTAGTTATATTAGGGAAATGTAATAGTAAAGATTTGTATTACATGATTATATTATATGAGTTATGATGTTGTGGGCACGAAGCCATTGAGTGTTGCTTTTAATTTTGATATGTTTTGTATGGACCTGAGGTCCCTTAGTATGTTGGATGTTTTGATTAGGTTTGGTTTTGATGTTGTACTTTGATTCGGGTTGTCTAATTTTAGGATACATCATGTCCGTTTTTCTGTAAATTTGGAGGCTTGTGGAGATGGGTTAATCCTGTATCATGCTGGTAGCATCCTGCATCTGACGGGGTGTTACATTATATCTCTGTAATTATTTTTACCTTAAGTACTATTGATTCTCTAATGAAAGGTTTATTAATAACCATTATGAATATTAATCTTTCTATTAGGAATGGAAAGACTGAGCACTCTAATCGTTCAAATACCAAATCAGCCCTAAAGGAAGATACTCTTATACTTCTCATAAAAAGGAGTGAACTTTATATCTATGTAAAACATCCTCAACTACATACCAAACCATGTCCCCAAAGTACGTAGCTATTGGTCGAGATTGCTACACCAACCTCACCTTTGTAAATCAAAGGACATGACCTGCCATGCAGGAGTTCGCATTACACTCAGGCTTCAGATCAATCCATATATAACCATCAAGTAAATCGAAATGAATTTCTTTATTTAACGGATATTATAAGAAAATCATTTCTTTATTGGTCAAGTCCTATATGGTCACATTATATAAGGTGCCTCCATTATCATGTCACCACAAGAACGATCCCGAATCAAGGCCACCATACAATTATAGAATGGACCGCAGCTATAGATAAACCATAAATAAAGTACCCGTTTTGTTGCTCTTTATGGACTATTTTAGATTACTAACTTCGGACTTAAATCATCTTGTGTATGACACTCAACACTAAGTCTAAAGGCACATAAGTAATCAAGGGTAAGCAAGATAATTTATAATATGCGATTTAAGTGAAACATTTGATAAATGAATAATGCATCTTTTATTTCATAACAAATAATTCTGTTTACATTACATGAAGCTCTATGGAATATATCCCAACAAGATTCGACTAAGGATGGGTAAAGGCATAAAATATTTCAAGGTCGATCTCGGTGCCTAACACGCTTCCGCCGCGCGGGAAATCATTTTCTACAATTGACATCCAGAACGAGATTGAAAAGTGTTCTTAATGCTTCTTATTTTTATTAAAAAGTTTCTATTTTTTTATTATTTATAGGTGATATAAATTTTTTTATGCATGTTGTGATGAGTAGGAACAAATCTTATGTTCATGTGATAAATATTTATGTTTAAGGACATGTGATGAATGTATTGCAATGGTTGTAAAATTTTCCAGCTCTTATTTTTATGTTATTTTATTTTTTAGGAATGTAAGGCTATAAGGCCAATT
The DNA here is from genome assembly GCA_019454045.1 of Zanthoxylum bungeanum. Lineage (NCBI taxonomy): Eukaryota > Viridiplantae > Streptophyta > Magnoliopsida > Sapindales > Rutaceae > Zanthoxylum > Zanthoxylum bungeanum. Next base: position 55,630 of record SKCR01025320.1, read on the forward strand.
TTTACAAGTGTTGTAAATATTTTCCCTATGTAAAATTATTAAGTTGTATCAATTTTGTAATTGAGGATCTGATGCCTCCAAGGACTCAACACCATTCCATGGAGCGGGATTTGATGACCAATTAGATTAGTATAGGAAAAATAAGAGTTCGATGGATGTAATTTTATTTTATGTTTTTATGTATATTTAATTTGAAATGTTTGAATAACATGTAATATAGCTTAGGGTTCCTACTCTTACATTTTCACATGTCATAACATGTAATAGATGCATGGATATTCTAATCATAAAATTTAATTTTATGAATTTTAAAAAAGTTAAATTTGAATATGTTATGCATGAAAATAAATTAATAAGATTAATTGGTATAATGGTTTAAAATTGGAAATTCAAATTTTCTTAAATATAAATATTGGTTTTATGAGTGCATTATATTTTCCCTTGGTATATCGGATGGAAACCCATAAGTAAATTCCATAGGCGATTCCGAGTGGATGGTAGTGTGGTCTGCACTGGGGACACAATTTCACGTACCATTGGAATTTATAAGACGATGTTTTAATTAAATAGTTTAATTAAAATTTTGTCCCTTTTGGATTTCTAATTTTAAACTTGTTAGTGAGCTAATAATTTTAAGAGTTAAAATTGATTAGGTCACTAAAGTAAACTTAATTAATTAGTTTAATTAAGTAAATATTAGTTGAGAATAATTAGAATTAGTGAATAAAATTTTAAGAATTAAAATTGGATATATCACTAATATTACACTAATGTAAAGTTGAGTTATATTTTAGCCGCGCATAAACTTATAGACACTAATGAATTAAAATATTATATATTTTAAGTAGAAACCTTTAATTTAAAATAGTAAGTGTGAGAGGGAATATATCTTGCGATCTCCGTTGCTAGTTCGAAAATGTGAGATTCAAAAGGCACCTCGAGACGGCTTTATTTTCGTCCCCCTACTGATGGTGTCCATTTTGGGTCAATATCAAGTTCGGATTCTGAGAGGATATGAATTCTAGATGTATCTGGTGAACTGACCTACCCTACAACGGCATTTCACTAGTTAAGTCCAAGTGTTCTGAAACAACCGGGTTATACTAACAAATGAATGATTAAATGTTAATCGAAGTTCCTTGATCAAATCAAACAGTGGTTGGTTAATAAAGGAATAAGGGTTATTTCCGCATATATTAATCAATTGAGATTGTCTCGATCTATCATGTAAATATTTGACCTACCCTACGACGATACTTATTTGTGAGATGATAGATTTCCATGGCATAGTAATTATTTTTAGATTTCTAATTCATTATACATGGTACATGCATCATCTTTCATTTTATGCCTAAATATTTTAATGATTTTGATATGCGATAAATGAATATTAAAATGTTTGTTTGTTTTATTTTAAGCCATAGTTTCTTCAATTATTTCAATTCTTTCAAATGATAAATTAACGGGAGAACACGATATAAAATGGAAAAGTAACATAAATGCCATCTTGTTTTGTAAAGACCTTAAGTTTGTCCTGATTGAGTGAGCCAGCCAGAAATTTTGGCCAAGCTGTGCGCGATGCCTACCAAAAATGGATCGCGGGCAATGAGAAAACCCGATGTTACTTGCTACCATGGATTACCAATGTTCTTGCTGCAAAGCATGAGCCGATGGGTACAATATCTTTGATGATGGATTCATTATAAGGCATGTTCAGGTAGCCTTCAGAGTGACAACGTTATGAGGCTATGGTCTCAGCGATGGCCGCAATAATAAAGGAATGGACATCAGTCCGAGAGTATGTCTTGAGGATAATGACCTATCTCAACACAGTCAAGCTCATGGAGCTCGTATTGACGAGCGTAGCAAGGTGAGCATGATCATGGAAATTCTTTCGAAGAGTTTCTTGCAATTTAAAAGCAACTATGTTATGAACAAGTTGACTTTTACTTTGACTCAGCTGCTAATGCAACACAAGTCAAATACCTTTGAAAATTTCAAAGAGTACCGTGGTAATGTTGAGAACCAATTAGGTAAGACAATCAAAACTCTACGATCGGATAGTGGTGGAGAATATCTTGATAGTGATTTCGAGGAATTCTTGGTAGAACATGTGATAATATCCCAACTTACAGCACCTGGAACACCACAACAGAATGGTGTTGCAGAGTTTAGAAATCAGACCCTACTAGATTTGATAAGATCTATATTTAGTTATAGTTCACTACCTAATTCATTCTTGGGATATGCATTGTAAACAGAGATGTATATCCTTAATGTAGTTCCATCTAAGTCTATTCCTAAGAGTCCCTTAGAGTTGTGGAGTGGTTGTAAAACTAGTTTACGATATTTTTGCATATAGGGGTATCCAGCACATGTGCTGAAGAATAAGACTACAAAGTTAGAGCCACGTTCTTAGGTGTGTCTATTTGTAGGCTATCCTAAGGTGACTAGGGGAAGGTTCTTTTATAGTCCGGAAGTTGATAAAGTATTTATATCGACAAATACTACTTTTCTTGAGGATGACTATATGAGGGAGTTCAAACCTCGAAGTAAAGTGTTACTCGAGGAGTTACTTGCTGGTTCGACCAACACACTATCATCAACAATAGTTGACAGAAACATAACACCTTCGACATCTGAGCGTCAGATACAAGTATGTCATAATGATCTACTATATAGACATAGTAGGAGAGTTGTATGATAACTTGATCACTATTTAGGAGTTGGAAAGGCAAAAGTTATCGCATCCAGTGATGGTGTAGATGATCCATTGACCTATCGTAATGTAATGGATGATTCTGATAAAGAGGAATGGCTCAAAGCCATGAACCTCGAGATGAAGTCGATATACTCCAACTAAGTCCGGGAACTTGTAGACCAACTTAATGGGGGTAGAACTTATAGTTTACAAGTGGATCTACAAGAGAAAGCGGGGAGTAGATGGGAAGGTACATACCTTCAAGGCTGGACTAATGGCCAGGGTTATACCTAGAAAGAAGGAGTCGCCTATAAGGAGACTTTCTCGCCATTAGCTATATTTAATCCATCCGCACTCTTCTCTCCATCGTCGTATATTATGACTATGAGATTTGGCAGATGAATGTCAAGACTTTATTCTTGAATGACAATCTTGATGAGTGTATCTATATGGTACAACCATAGGGGTTTGTAGTCCAAGGTCAAGAGCAAAAGGTTTGCAAGCTGCAAAGGTCCATTTATGAACTTAAGCACGCATCTCAATCATGGAATATAAGATTTGATACCACGATCAAGTCTTATAATTTTGAACAGAACATCGATAAGCCTTATGTATACAAGAGTGTCATTGACGGAAATGTGATTTTTCTCATTTTGCAAGTCGATGATAATTTACTAATTGAGAATGATGTAAAAATATTATCGGACGTAGATAACTAACCAAATTCAAATGAAAGATTTGGGAGAGGCCAGTTATATACTTGGGATCCAGATTCTTCGGGATCATAAGAGATGACTGTTAGCAATGTCTCATGCATCCTATATCGATAAGATCTTTGTACGATTTGGGATGTAGAATTCCAAGGAAGGCAATTTGTTTTTCCTTAACAGAACAGTCTCCTAAGACACCTCAAAGAGTTTAGGAAATGAGACATATCTTATATGCCTCAGTAGTTGGAAGTCTCATGTATGTTATATTATCCACGAGACTGGACATCTGTTTTGCAGTGTGAGTAGTCACTAGGATTCAGTTTAACCCAGGATTAGATCATTGGGTGGCTGTGAAACAAATTCTCAAGTATCTTAAAAGAACGAGAAGTTATATGCTTGTATATTTTGGTGAGGATATGATCCTCATATAAGGGTTTTCAAGGGGTATAACCGGGTAACGCAGCGAAACACGGAAAATTAAATTTTTCCATTTTCAATATTTTTTCTTGGGGCAATTAAAATAAATTATTTATTCTAATTACTCAATACTTAAAAACTGAATTTTTTTACCCAAAAATCATATTTTTTCCTTAATTACTGTGAGACCCCAAAAGTTTATATTTTTATCATTTTAGTCCTAATTTGTCAAATATAAATTTAAGTGATTTCAAATTACTACCAAAATGATTTATACATGTCGCATACATCAAAATAGAACTCACAATAAAAATCCAAATTTTTCTTTATATTGCCGAGAACACCCAACAATTATAACTTTTTTCATTTTGGTCCAAATTTGTTAAAAATAACTTTCGATGATTTCCAATCAATACCAAATATTTTGTATATATTATATACATCATTATACAACACATATATGAAAAGCCTCAGTTTTGGTTTAGGTTAAGAACCTTAATTTCTCAAATTAATCAAATTAACCAAATTAACCAAAAGTAACCAAATCCAATACTTTAATGTAATCTCTACATCACCAAACAAGTCTCACAACTTTGAAACAACTCAAGAACAATTTTAGGTCATCAATGAGTGGCCTAACAACTCTAGAATGGCAACAAGATCATCAAATGTTCAAAAGTGTTCTTATTAACCATTAATAAGCATACTTTGATAAACATACATGCATACATCTTTCATTCATGCTTCCAAAAATTCTAACACAAACTAAATAGTGTAGAAAAATATGTGAACAACATATGTTGTAGCCAAGAATAAAAGAAACATTTTTCTTTCTAATAAAAAGTTGAGAAAACTTACTAATCACAAAGTTTTCTTCACTTTTCTTCTTAGCTTCCTCTTTTTCTCTCAACTCTCTTTGTTTATGTTTTTGGTGGCTTAACATAAAGTGAAGCAAATGAAAAAATAAAACCTTTAAATACTTAGGGTTGTGGCCGAATTTTTGGAGAAAAAAAAAAGATATTTTCCAAACAAAGATTAAAGAAGTCAAAACCAATTTTAACACCTTTAAGATAAATACAAAAGTCAAACATTTACACTTAAGATATTTCCTAACATAATATCAACATAGATATTTCATATTTTAATTACTTTAATTATTCAGGATATCATGAGGATCGGTCAACACCCAACGAACAGGCGGAGGTCTGACCTAAATAGGTCGGTGACGTGACTGCCATCAAAGTGTGGAGGATATCTCATATATCCACAGTGGTATCTCAAGTCAAAAATCACTATGCTACTCAACCCGAGAAGATTCTTATTGACGTTGGTGTAGCATCTATTAAGAATCTTCAGTAAGTCGTTCAGTGTTTATCCGATATAAACACCTACATGGTTCATTGAGAATCTACAATTGGAATCCAAGATTCCAGTATACGATATGTACCAGTCTCAACGGGTTTACTTACTGACCAAGTAATGTAAACCTTGACCAGGAACTGTTAAAGAAATGATACTATTATGATACAACTCAATGTCAGTTGCAACGTTTTTGCAACTGTATCATAACTAATCATTCTAAGGTCAATTAAGTCTTTACCATATATAAATAGATGTTATATAATAGAAACTATTTATTTTATTCATAATAAAATATTTACATAAGTATTTACAAGGAAATAGATAAGAAATTGGCTCTCCTAGCATCAACCCTAACACCTCATGGGATATACGGACTTTGATTTTCAGACGGATATTGATTCTTGGAAATCAACATCTTGATTAGTGTTTACCTTGGGTGGTGGGGCCATTGTGTGGAGGAGCATAAAACAATCTTATATTGCTGACTCTACCATGAATGATGAGTATGTAGCAGCTTGTGAAGCAGTCTGGCTCCAAAAATTTTTGAGAAATCTGGAAGTTGCTCCAGATATGGATAAGTCACTCACACTTTATTACGATAATAGTGGTGCAATGGTAAATTCCAAAGAACCAAGAAGCCATGAAAGAGGAAAGCATATAGAGAGAAAATATCATCTCATCAGGGAGATAGTGCCGAGAAGAGACGTTTCTGTCACGAAGATTACATTCGCAGAGAACCTGACTGATCTGTTTACAAAGACCTTGTCGGCTAAAGTGTTTGAAAGTCACCTAGAGGGTCTAAGATTACGTGACATGTCCCATTTTCTCTAGTGCAAGTGGGAGATTGTTGGGATATATGCCTTAGAGCTTCATGTAATATAAACAGAATTATTTATTACAAAATAAAACATGCATTATTCATTTATTAAAAGTTTTGATTTAAATCGTATATTATAAATTATATTATTTACCCTTGATTACTTATGTGCCTTGAGACTTAGTGTATGAGTGTCATACACAAAAGGATTTTAAGTCTGAAGTTAGTAATCTAAAATAGTCCATAAAGAGCAAACAAAGCGGGTACTTTATTTGTGATTTACTATAGCTACGATCCATTTTATAATTGTATGGAGACCTTGATCCGGGATCGTCCATGTGGTGACATGAGAATGGAGGCACCTTATATGATATGGTCATATAGGATTGGACCCAGATAGAAATGTATTTCTATGTATTTCTTATAATATCTATTAAATAAATAAATTCATTTCAATCTACTAGATGGTCATATATGGATTGATCTGAATCTTGAGTGTAATGTGAACTCATACATGGTAGGCCATGTCCTTTTATTTACAAAAGGTGAGGTTGGTGTATAAATCCCGATCAACAGCTACGTACTTTGAGGACATGATTTGGTGTGTAGCTGGAGATATTTTACATAGATATGGAGTTCACTCATTCTTATAAGAAGTAGATGAGTATCTTTCTTAAGGGTTGATTCAGTACTTGAACGATTAAAGTGCTCAATGGTACATAAGGTTAAAAATAATTAGGGGGTATAATGGACATTATGACCATGCTCTAATTATGAGATACTTGTGAAGGGTCAATCCGTATGCAATGACTATATCGATAGACGCTGACGTAGTTCAGCTTATATTTTTTATCTACGGCAACGAGAGTGAAGCTTTGGGTTTTTAGTTGAATAACCTAAAGTAATAATTTAGAATATTTAATTAAAAGGTTTAATTAATATTTCAGGATTATTGGAGCTTAGAACTGTAGGTCCATTTGGTCCTCGTGCTAGCTCGATATACTGTAGTAAATTAAATATAATTGGATAGTCCAATTTTATACTCATATATATATATATATTATTAATGAGATTAATAATATATTTGTCACCCATGTAACTTTATATTATATTTAATATAAGGTTTTCATCAAATAAATGATTATGAGATAATCATTTAATAAAACGGTTGTAAATATTAAATTATTTTAATAATTTAATATATATATTATTTTGGTAATAAATATTTATTTTTAAATTTATTTTAAATACATTATTGCCAAATATGGTTGTTACAACCTTTTACTTGGTAACGCCTTTAATGTATTAATTGAGAATCAACATATTTTTGGTGGTTACCAAATGGTTAGGGCTGACCGAATTTTTGGTAGGGAGAGGAAACGTTTTTCCTTTAATTTTTGAAAAATAAAAACCTTAAGTATAAAAAGGAAATTGGATATTTTTTTACTCTCTCACACTTGGAAAAACCTAGCCTGCATTGTTCTTAATTTTCCCTCAAGAGTTGAAAGAAAAAGGCATAATAAAAGAAGAAAAAAATTAGTGGGTCATAATCTTGATCTCTAAAGAGTTTAGAGATTTATTTTGCAAGCCTACCTGTGTTTTGTTGGTTGTGAGCATAGCACGAAAGTGTAACATCCTTTTTCAGGAGATATTACCGGCAGGGAATAGGCCGTCCTATCCCCCTTAGCCTCTGACTTTCTGACTATGGACAACACTACTACTATGTCTCAAACATAAACTCATACATGGGACCATTGCCCAAATCAAAGACATATAATGCATGATAATACACATAACTGTATACTCAATATTAATTCTCCTTACAACTCTGTTCATGAACACTTCTAACACAATACACACACAATCTCAACTATACCAAATGTATGATACATGGCTTTTCTTAGACTGTGACTGAACCGTGTCTCTAACTGGACCTGGTGGACACAACACCATAGTGACTGCCATCGGTACCCATTCTCTCGAGCTCGTCCTCTGGGTATACCTGCAAAATAAAAATAATGGGAGTGGGGGGTGAACGACATCTGTATTAGTCAATTCCATATATATGTCAAGTTACATCTGAGGTGGGTTTTTCCTCCATGCCTTCAAAAATCATAAAACTCAAGCTTTATAAAACATCACTTTCTAAAACATGTTATAAACATTTTTATTCATAAAAACATCAGAGATAAACTTGGCTAATGCCCTAAATGCGGAAAAGTAAGTTTCATCTCAAAATCACATAAGTAATCACAAGTTGAGAAAAGAGTCCACTCACAGATTTTAGGATCTCACTTGTATTATTTTGCTTCGTCGAAGAAAATTGTGGTTTTTGCCGACAATCTATAATCGATAAACTTAGTTGGAATGTAAATCGTGAAATATACTTCGGAAAATTTATCACTAGATGACGTATGATATTTGTGATATGATGTAATGCGTATAGGTATGCTGATACGTGACCCTTAGGGTGGCCTCTAACATCTTAAGTTGAAACTAAAATGATATGGAACTATTTCTGTTTCGCGTCACGACGCCAACCTAAACAGACCCAAATAGAGAGCATGTTCTGTTTTGCGTCACGACACCAGACTCTACGCGTCGGGAAGCCCACCTGATCAGACCCAATGCAGAGAGCCTCTGCTTGTTACGCATCGCGACACTGAGCGTTCTGTATCGCGATGTCTATATGTTCAGACCGAGGCAGTGAGCATCTTTTGGTTATACGTCGCGACTCTAGGCCTCGAGCATCGCGACGCTGGCCTGTTTTCAGGGCCTAACACCAACACTTGAATGGCTATACCCAAGTGCAACTCCAACACCCCACACTATGACCTTCACACAATCACTTCTTTAAATTCCAACATCCATAAATGTTATGCCAACATTACACCATCAAGGCAACCCTCTAATCTCATAATTCTTATTTTATCTCAACATCTAGGATGTTCAAACTTTAAGACATTTCTTAATACACTCAATTTATTAGTTCTTTATCCACCTAGATGCAACCCCTAGCATGCCAATAATACCAACATAGCATTATATCACCATAATTCTACAATCCAAGTTATGGGTCAAGATTTCCTTACCTCATTTCATTAGATTTCTTTCACTAAATAATTCTTCTAAGCTTGTCATTCCATTTCTTAGCTTGTTATGTGTTGATTTGCCTTTGCTTCCTCATTACCTTTGGTGAGAAAAATGGTTTCCCTCTTTTTCCTTTCTTCTTTTCTTCTTTCTTCTACCTTTCATGTTTTCTCTGCTTCAGAAATGAGGGAAACCATTTTTCTCAAAGGTACTATTCATCCAAATTTTTGAAAACGTGAAAGGGAGAAGAAAAGTTACAGCCCAGATACCATAGGCTGTCCGGATTGAATCTTAGGATAAAATCTGTATCGGAACTACGAAGAATTTATCGAATGTTCAAAAATTAAATCCACACGTACCCACATGCTTGAACATGATTTATGTCATGTATCATGCCACTTATAATATAGTAGTCATCGAGATTACCAGTATTACAAATTCTCCCCCCTTAAATGAGATTCGTCCTCGAATCTCTTCTGTGGTTTATCTTGCAGGTTTGTCTTGATTCGAGGATGTATGTGTCTCTACTACTATTATTTCCTTTACTTATTTTCTGTTCTTCTACTTAAGAACTCAATACTATGACTTCTGGGAATCTCTTATTCTGGTATACTCTATTCGATTCTTATAGCTGAAAGCTTAACCCTTTGGAAGTCTCTTTGGAAACCTTCTTTCTCGTGTGGAAACAAGGGCCGTATACTATATCTTGTCTACATAGAGGTGTAAATCCTTCGCGAAACTTATTATTCATGAATTCATCTATCTCTCATTCTACACTTCACGTCATCCAAGAGATGTGCTAGAAGCCTTCAATCTTTTATAGTTTCAAATTAGGTTTCCTTCGAACTGGTGCCCACGTAAATTATTTTTTATGTCTTAACTCTGGGGTAATTGTATGAAAGGTAGTCCTTGACTCTATTGCAACTGATCATACTTGATACTTCCTCGGTTTCACACGCTCGATTTGATCTTAGTATTTTTCCTCTTAATTTTTCTATTTGACTCTCTTTCTCTCTTTACTAAGCCTCAATTGCTTAACATCTTTGTCCTTCATGTTCTCTTATCTCTTCCTATCTCTGAGGCATAGGACCTCATAGCTCATGGTGAGTTTCTTCATATACTCTAAGTTTATCATCATGGTTTCCCAATACCTCTTAACTCCAAAATATTAACTATTGACATAGTTCTGACGGTCTTTCTTAATTGGCTAAAGCCTCTGGAACAAGGTACTTAGATTAAGCGTAATTTTACATACACTTGTGCTTAGACTGTGCCCTTTACACTGACTTATTCTCTTTGTCTGATTGTGTAGGGGTTTTTGGGCAAATGGCGCGGCAGAAGCACGGTTAGGGCAAAATTGTAATTTAAAAATTTTTAAATTACCCAATGAATTATTCAATATCCAATATGAATAATTCATTCATATTTCACCTAAACATAATTATTTGATATCAAATATCGACATAAATAAGGTAGAAACTTCGCGAAACTTTTACGAAAAATGTTTTTCCGCAAAATGTATTTTTGACCGAACCGACCACCCGACACTTATGGGGACTGCCCAGGTCAGCCTCAATAGTGTTAGGGCAGTTTATGGGCTACCCGAACAGTGACAAATTCACTATTTGGGCAGCCGTCACCCGGTTGGCTCAAAAGTCACCCGGTAACGCCGTTTTTCACCGTTTTCGCTTATTTCAACTCCGAAATAATTTCTGGCAATTGTTCCAACACCCAAAACACATCCAATACATTCAAAAGACATAATTTTCATCACCAAAACAGAATTTATTCCAGATCTGATCCAGAACATGAAAATATGATTTTTCATGCTTTAAATCCAATTTTTCAAAATTAATCCAATTAATCAAAGCACCAACCAAAGTCACCACACATGAAGCACCCAAGAACAATTCTAGGCGTTACAAGAATGGTCATAACACTCTAGAATGGCAACATATCATCAAATGAATAAATTGGATACATACTACAATAATAGCACCCAAAAACTTCACACATGCATCATCACTTCCATATCCATCCACCAAAACCAAAAGCCCCAATTTTAACAAACAAAGGAACCCTAGAACTATTCTAACAATTCAAGAAAACAAGAAACTAATTTCCAAGCTTAGGGTTGTAGAAGATTACCGTTAATCTCTAAATTTCCTAAGTTTTTTCTTGAATTTTCCTTCATTTTCTTCATGATTTGATCAAACAAATCTTATGGATTTTTCTTTCTAATGTTTCGGCCATGGTAGAAGATGGATGAAGAAAATAAATTTTTTTACCTTAAAAAATCAAGTAGCCGACTTTAGGGGGTATTTTTGGTATTTTCAAAATTTGATCCAATCAAATTACATTAAACTTTATATTAATAAATCATATTTGCACAAGTAAAGTTTAATTAAATCATGCCATGTGTCACCAATAATAATTAAACATATTTCATAACATTTATGAAATATGGATATTAATTAACTATTCAAATATTTAACAATTAAATATCTAAATAATTAATTATTATATATATGTATTTTTATTTACATTAAATAACAAATACATATTTTTATGGCATGTGTCAAAGTCTCATTTGACAATTAATTAATGTGTATCTAATCAAATTATGTATCAAATACAAATACACAATAATTATTAAATGACCAAAATCCCATAATGCATGTGTTATCGTTTAACTGATTAAACGATTCGAATTAATTCAATTAATCTGATGAAGTATTATGAATAATCTGCATTATTTATAACATATTGCCCAAGTGCTCAACGAGTACACTTCATATTGTGAGACTCTCTAAGTTTAGGTTTATCCATCACGAAATCTAATTTCCTGTCCACAATTCACCCACTCATGAATTATGACTACCACAAATAATCTCGCTAAACTATGCAAGTCGAGGTCATTGCATACATATAATTCCTCCATCACAGGCTATCCATATTATACATGGGATATAGATAAGAACGTCAAATTCGTTCGGTATAATATAGTCGAATTTCAAATTTACGATCTCTAAATAACACTTGGAACCAATTTCCAAAGTTACACCACGGCCATGGATTGGAACTACTGTTAGACATTATGACCCATAGCTTCACTGTTTTGTAAATGATATTGTATTATTGTACAAAATTAACTATGTGATAATGAAATTGCCTTTTGCCGTTTTGTAATTTATTTACTTTTATATATAAATGGCAAAAGTCCATATGATTAGTTCCGTATTGAGATGATATGAGACAGTATCAATATAAAAGGTTTAATCATTAAATATCCCTAGTCGGAGTATTATCGAGATCGGACATCGATAATGCGGAATAGACTAGTATTGCACTTGTGCGCGTTGTGAGGGCACAACGGCATAGTTCTCATATATTTAAGTATAGGATACTTATGCAAGTGCGATAGGAGGTTGTGTTTTACCGATGGTACGGAAAACAGCTTCGCTCTAGATAGACCCCGCGGAATCCCATTGGTAGTATGTCTGCGTGTCTATGGGAGGCCGCATCAGGGTAGGTGTATATGGTCTTAACCTGAGACTTGCATCGCTAGTACTTGCGATAATCGGTAAACTTTGGTTTTGATGGTTCGGGGCTTTAACCGGTTCTGTGTACACCTCTTCTGGGTTTATCGAGAATCGTAGTGTGCTGGGGTGTGATGTCAAGATGGAAGTATCACTTCAGACATATGGAGATGATGATCGCGCAGGATACAAAACTAGTACTCTATAAAAAGGTTGCAACCGTCGGGACAATATGACCAGGTCAGGATTGTCCGATTTAAAGACTAGTTATTTGATGTCCGATATATGTTTCGTATGAGGCAGACACATTTCCAGCCCCAGGCCTAACATGTGATCGTCCGATACTGGATCGATGTACGCAATACTACGGTATACTACGCTTGATAAAGATATATTATTCCAATAAGATATTTCTGGAGAATTGGGTAGGCATGGCGCTTTGCCAGAAGCCAACTTGTCTTGAAATCGGTAAAAACGTAGTACAAGGTACGTACGTGTTCGGATTATCCGGCGACCGTATTTACTGCCAACATATCCGGAGATCTCTGGGTCGCTTCCTGAAGATTCACCTATGATATTGATTCGAACTTTATTAATCTTGTATTAATTACGGAGAAACTTTATCTTGGATAAATGCCTAATTTAGAGAGAGAACGATTAATTTGGAATTAATCGATAAAATAATATGTTCATATATTAAACGAAATTAGATTTCGTCGCGGAATTAAAATCGGATTTTAATTCGGGCAAACGAATTGATTTAGAATTAATTCGTTAGCGACGTGAATAGTGATTTCGCTAGGCATAATTATTAATTTACGTCGCGACGGAAATTCGTTAATTCGGAATTAGCGAACCGAGCCTGAAAGTGTTTGCGGACACATTCGTATTTTGAACGAGTGGGGCCCGCAAGTCACATCGCGAAGTCACATCACTTGACATGACTAGTTGATGGATGTCACAAGTCACCTTTATTGAGTGACACATTGTCACTATTCATGAAAGAAGTTGGTGAGGCCATTTAATGGCTTTTTGGAGGGAAAATGTTTTTTGACTTTTTGGAAAGGTATTTACCAAATATTTTGGTAATTATTTTTCATAACTTGTTTTTAGAAAACAAAGTGAAAAACAAAACAAAAAGGCTTCTCTCTTCTTTTTTGCTCACACCGTGAGCTTCCATAGGCAAGAAAAATTGTTTTTCCATTTTTCTCCATTGCTAGCACATTGAAGGATCAAAGGAGGTGGAAGGGAAACAACCTTAGAGCTTGGAATACAAAGAAAGCTTGGAGCTTCTTCTTCACTTCCACCTTGGCGAAAGTTTGAAGCTTGGAGACTCAAAGATTTTCTTCATCACTTTTCATCACAAGCTTTGTAAGTATGATTCCGCCATGCTTCAGTTTTACATATATAAATCATGTGTTTTCATTTGCTTATACTTTCTTGGGACTAATATTAGAAACCAACAATGGTATCAGAGCCATGTTTATGCATGAAATACATTAGGGTTAATTTGGGTAAAATTGATTGAAGCATGTTCTTGTGAAATTTGATGATTAAGTATGCTTATATGTATATAATATGATGTTATACATAATCAATTTTGAGAAAAATGCATTGGATGATTTTTCCCCAAATTTATTGCCTTGGCCGAATATGAAGGACCTTGCATTGGATTGTATTTTTTGTGTATAAGTTCATTAGATGACTTAAAACATATACGGGACGTAGTTAGTGATTCAATCGGATTGAAAAACAAATCGAACCAAAAAATTCCCTCTTGGCCGAATGCAAAAGACATGTAAAAGGACTTGTTTTTTTTTTTTTGTTCAAATAAATGTTGGACATGTGTTTTGAACAAGTGATGATTAATAAATTAAATTGGTGTTTTGGAAATATTTGGTTTAATGAATTAATCATGGATTTACACTTTAATTAATTGATTTTAAAATTTGGAATATTAAAATTTAATTAATGGGCTTAATTGTAAAATTGGGCTTGTATTATTATATTTGGGCATAATGGGCTTGGTTGGGCCAAATAGATTTGGGCCAAAAGGATTGGATCCAATTTGGGCTTAAATCACTCCATTAAGTCCAAATATAGTAAAATGGGCTTTATGTTTAATTGGGCCTTATGGGCTTGAAATTGATTTTATGGCATTTAAGGGTGATTCCTTATTTGGGCTTGGTAATTTGGTTTGACCCACATTGACCAAAGCCCAAGCCTTAATAAATCAATTGAAAGCCCATTGGACTTTAATTAAACAAACATTGGATGTTAGTTGGGCTTTGAGACCCAATTAGATTAGATTTAGAATCTAAGTCTTTAAAGTACATTAAAAGTGTAAACATTTAATTTGGAATTAAATGAATTGAATTAGTATTGAATACGACTTAAATTGGATTTAACGAGTAGTTCGATATAATTCTTGAATTCGTACCTTATGTACTTATTCTCAACAAGTTGGACTCGCGCAAAATCAAAACCATTGTTTGAACATTGGATGATCACTTAAACAAAGACTAATTAATTGGATTAGATTGGTTGTATAGCATGTCTTGATTGTATATATATGATGTGATCAATGAATAGTGTATATCGGATGGATATTAGAAGGGAAAGGGTAATTTGAGAAATTATTGTAAATTTAGAATTTAAAATTGGACCTGCGTGTCCAGCCTTATCTCTTTTATCTCTTTGTATTCTCTCTCACCTAATTCCCCTCAATGTAAATGAGGTTTCTCTTATTGTATTATGTAATTGGGTAGAAGTAGAATAGTGTTAGCGGGGAGAGGAAATGGAGTGATTTGTTCTAGGAACAAGTTGTTTTATATATCCATCTGTATATCACTATTAATTTACTTTACGCGCTTTATGGTTTTAGAAGCATGCTTAAGGGTGTATGATGATGAGACCTAACAAAGATAATAAATTGGTTGCCAATTACGCAAAAATCCCTCAATTTATATTAAGCGATTATCCTTCCGTTGAATGATTCTTGTTCAAGATCCAAAGTTGGCATTGGTTTTGTTGGCCAAAGTCAAGACCTTTGTCAATTGAGGATGTACTTGAATCATGAGAGTTTGTTCCATATCGGTGTCTTGTCCAAGTTGTGATTTGTTGGCCAAAGTCAAGATCACTTCTTGTCCAACGACATTGATTACGAAACTTTCCTTGTCAATGGGTCCGCTTAACTGGAATCATTAGGTTTGTTGTGCCAAAGCCAAGGCCTAGATGATTCGGAGGATATGGTTAGGAAAATGTATTAGATACATTGGCATAAGTAATGTACATATGTTTTGGACTTGGATGTCCACCTAACCGGATCTAGGAATTGGATGGGATCCAATTGATCTTTGAGATCTACCTAGTTAAATAGCATACAACTTGTTGGCCAAAGTCAAGGTTGTGTGTTATTTAACGGGATCCTAGCCCACTAGGAAATAGGATTTCCGAGTTCTCAACAGAGGGTTAGAGACTTGATGAAAATAGTGGGAGGCTAGTATTGAATTTGCAATTTCGTTCAGATACTTAGCCTTACGCGTCTTTCAAAATTATTTCGTCTATTTATTAAAATTAGTTGGACTAATACATTGTTATTTTTCTTGTAACAGTTTGACTGTACCCATTTTTATCGTTAACTAGATAGTTGGACTATCGTAGTTAAGATGGCAAGCAAGGGAAATGTCTGAGACATCATCATGGGTGACAATGTCTTTAAGGGCACAAACTTCGCTGATTGGGAAATGAACCTGAGGATAGTCCTTGGGGCTGAGAGGTTGCTGTACACTATACTGATACCTCTCCCGCCTAAGCCCACTGAGCCACTTGAGCTGGAGTTATGGAAAACTCACAGCGAGGATTGTGACACAGCTCAGGCTGTTATGTTAGCTTCGATGACTCAGCACTTTCGTCGCCAGAATAGGGACTTGGAACCTTATAACATGATGGCTAGACTGCAAGATCTCCACCGCACTAATAAGCGGATGGAGAGGTACGAGTTGGTGAAGAAACTCTTCCGCGCCCGAATGACTGAAGGCGCATCAGTTGAGGCCCACAGGACTCAAATGATCGCCGATATTGATGAGTTGGCCAATATGGGAATAGTCTTGGAGGCTGAACTGACCGTAGATTTGATCTTACAGTCACTTCCTGATTCTTGGAAACAAATCATAATCAACTACAAGTTGATGGACACGGATGACACTCTTGGAGAGCTGTTATCCATCTTGAAGGAGTCTGAAAAAGAACTCCAAAAAGGGGGCAAGCGCGAGGCGCACTTTACATCGACCTCTCAGGCGCCAAGGGCTGGGCCCAAGGCAACTGGAGGGGTGAGGAAGAGGAAAATAAGAACAAGTGTAAGGCAAGTTGACAAAAGCTTCTGGGAAGCCAAGGGACAAGTCTCAAGATGTCTGCCTCAAATGCGGCAAAAAGGGTCACTGGAAACGTGACTGCCGAATGGGAAGGGACACAGGGAGGATATCAAGGCAGGCAGGCACTAGCGTCTGGTATGTTTGTTTTATGAAATAAATATGACTACTTCTAGTTTTAAAAATGGATTTTTGATTCTGGTTGTGCTGCTCATATATGTACTTATTTACAGGATCTGCAGAATAGCAGGATGCTGGCTTCAGGGGAGGTTGATCTACGAGTCGGAAACGGAACTCCAGTTACTGTTTTGGCTGTAGGGACTTTTGTTTTGGAACTGCCCTCGGGGCATATACTTAAACTTTTGAACTGTTATTATATACCTAGTTTGACTAGGAATATCATATCTGTATCTTTGTTAACCCAGCATGGGTACACTTTTGTATTTAGAACACTAGGTGTTATTTATATAAAGATGATGCAGGAAATTTGCACTGCCGTTGCAAATAATGGTCTTTATATTTTGAATATAAATGAATCTCCTAAACATAAAATAACAAACAAAAGGCTCAAAAGGAGTAATCTAAAAGATGAAGCTTACGTGTGGCATTGTCGTCTAGGACACATCAACAAGACTCACATATCCACACTTTCGAAGAGTGGGTACTTGGACGGATTCGATCCTAATTCATATGATGTCTGCGAATCTTGTCTTTTAGGCAAAATGCCTAAATCACCTTTTAGCGGTAAAGATGAACGTGCCACAGAACTGTTAGCCCTCGTTCATAGTGACGTATGTGGGCCCATGTCTAGCCAGGCTAGAGGTGGATATCATTACTTCGTAACCTTTACGGATGATGCATCTCGTTATGGTTATGTGTATCTAATGAGACACAAGTCGGAAACTTTTGAGAAATTCAAAGAGTTCGACACGAAGTAGAAAAACAAACAGGCAAGAGTATTAAGACATTGCGGTCGGACCGTGGTGGCGAATACTTAAGTTATGAGTTTCAGATTACTTGAAAGAATATGGTATTCTTTCACAGTAGACTCCTCCTGGAACACCGCAATTAAACGGCGTGTCTGAACGGAGAAACTGTACCTTGTTAGACATGGTAAGGTCGATGATGAGTCGCACTGAGCTACCAATATCCTTCTGGGGATACGCATTAAACAGTGCTGTACTTATTTTGAATAAGGTTCCGTCAAAGTCTGTTGAACAGACTCCATATGAGATATGGACAGGAAGGAAACCAGGTTTCTCTTTCCTGAAGATTTGGGGATGCTGGGCATATGTTAAACGTTTGGAAGGTACCAAACTAGAACCCAAATCAGATAAATGCCTTTTCGTGGGATATCCTAGGGAAACCAAAGGATATTACTTCTATCACCCACAAGAGAACAAAGTATTTGTTGCTCTACATGTATTTTTCCTTGAGAAGGAATTCCTAGATGCAGTGGTAAGTGGGAGGAAGGTGGAGCTCGATGAAAATCGTAGTGATATTGTTCCTGGCAGTGAATCAACGACGGAACATGAACAGACCATCCGGGATGAGTCTGTACCACAATCTTCATATACACAAGGACCGCGTAGGTCGGAGAGAGTCAGGACAGTACCTGAGAGGTATGGGTTCCTGATCTCGCCTCATGTAGATATTAATCTTATTGAGGATAATGAACGGCTACGTATGAGGAAGTGATACAGAATATTGATTCCGCTTTATGGCAAGAAGCCATGAAGTCCGAGATGGATTCCATGTATGCCAACCAAGTTTGGACATTGGTTGATGCACCAGAAGGTGTAACCTATTGGATGCAGATGGATCTTCAAGAAGAAGACCGACATGGATGGCAACGTGCAAACGTACAAAGCTAGGCTTGTAGCAAAGGGGTATCGTCAACAATATGGTATTGATTATGATGAAACTTTCTCACCCGTTGCCATGATTAAATCCATTCGGATAATGCTTGCAATAGCTGCATATTTCGATTACGAGATATGGCAGATTGACGTTAAAACCGCTTTCCTTAACGGAAACCTTTTGGAGGATGTTTATATGTAACAGCCTGACGGTTATATCGTACCTAGATTTGCAAACAAGGTTTGTAAGTTAAATCGATCCATTTATGGATTGAAGCAAGCATCACGGTCATGGAATCAGCATTTTGATGAGATCATAAAAGAATATGATTTCGTGCAAAACGCAGATGACCCTTGTGTATACAAGAAGGTTAGTGGGAGAGCACTGACTTTTATTGTCCTTTATGTCGACGACGTATTGCTTATAGGCAATGACATTCCATGCTAACGTCGGTGAAAGCTTGGCTTTCATTAAAATTCTCCATGAAAGATCTGGGAGAAGCAGCCTTTATTCTGGGAATAAAGATCTACCGGGATAGATCTAGAAAGCTGCTTGGACTCTCCCAGAGTACATATATTGACAAAGTGTTGAAGCGATTCAACATGGATCAATCCAAGAGGGGATGGATGCCAATGTCACGTGGTATTCTTCTGTCTAAAGACATGTGTCCTAAGACTCAAGAAGAGAGAGATAACATGAGTCGGATACCGTTCGCCTTGGTAGTCGGATCGATCATGTATGCCATGATTGTACGCGACCTGATGTGTCATATGCTTTGAGCATGTGAAGTCGCTATCAGGCCGATCCAGGTGAAGGTCACTGGATGGCAGCTAAGAATATCCTTAAGTATCTTAGACGAACTAAGGATGCTTTCTTAATTTATGGAGGTGGAGATTTTGAGGTATCTGGGTACACCGATGCAAGTTTCCAAACCGACAAGGACGACTTCAAGTCGCAATCGGGGTACATTTTTTGTTTGAATAACGGAGCAGTGAGCTGGAAATCTTCCAAGCAAGATACTGTTGCCGATTCAACAACAGAAGCGGAGTATATCGCTGCGTCGGAAGCAGCAAAGGAGGCAGTTTGGATCCGAAAATTCCTAATCGGATTAAGAGTAGTTCCGTTAGCAGCTGAGCCTGTTCCATTGTATTGTGACAATAACGGGGCTATAGCACAAGCTAAGGAGCCAAGGTCTCATCAACGATCCAAGCATGTTCTTCGGCGTTACCAACTGATTCGGGAGATTATACATCGTGGCGATGTAAAGGTCGAGAAGGTCGCATCGGATGACAACATTGCAGATCCGCTGACGAAGGCTGTTCTACAGCATGTGTTTGAACGACATATACATAGTTCAAGTATTAGATGCTTGAGTGACTGGCTATAGGCCAAGTGGGAGATTGTTAGACATTATGACCCATAGCGTCACTGTTTTGTAAATGATATTGTATTATTGTACAAAATTAACTATGTGATAATGAAATTGCCTTTTGCCGTTTTGTAATTTATTTACTTTTATATATAAATGGCAAAAGTCCATATAATTAGTTCCGTATTGAGATGATATGAGACAGTATCAATATAAAAGGTTTAATCATTAAATATCCCTAGTCGGAGTATTATCGAGATCAGACATCGATAATGCGGAATAGACTAGTATTGCACTTGTGCGCGTTGTGAGGGCACAACGGCATAGTTCTCATATATTTAAGTATAGGATACTTATGCAAGTGCGATAGGAGGTTTTGTTTTACAAATGGTACGGAAAACAGCTTCGCTCTAGATAGACCCCGCGGAATCCCATTGGTAGTATGTCTGCGTGTCTATGGGAGGCCGCATCAGGGCAGGTGTATATGGTCTTAACCTGAGACTTGCATCGCTAGTACTTGCGACAATCGGTAAACTTTGGTTTTGGTGGTTCGGGGCTTTAACCGGTTCTGTTTACACCTCTTCTGGGTTTATCGAGAATCGTAGTGTGCTGGGTGTGATGTTAAGATGGAAGTATCACTTCAGACATATGGAGATGATGATCGCGCAGGATACAGAACTAGTACTCTATAAAAAGGTTGCAACCGTCGGGACAATATGACCAGGTCAGGATTGTCCGATTTAAAGAGACTAGTTATTTGATGTCCGATATATATTTCGTACGGGGCAGACACATTTCTAGCCCCAGGCCTAACATGTGATCGTCCGATACTGGATCGATGTACGCAATACTACGGTATACTACGCTTGATAAAGATCTAATATTCCAATAAGAATATTTCTGGAGAATTGGGTAGGCATGGCGCTTTGCTAGAAGCCAACCTTGTCTTATAAATCGGTAAAAACGTAGTACAAGGTACGTACGTGTTCGGATTATCCGACGACCGTATTTACTGCCAACATATCCGGAGATCTCTTGGGTCGCTTCCTGAAGATTCACCTATGATATTTGATTCGAACTTTATTAATCTGGATTAATTACGGAGAAACTTTATCTTGGATAAAATGCCTAATTTAGAGAGAGAACGATTAATTTGGAATTAATCGATAAAATAATATGTTCGATATATTAAACGAAATTAGATTTCGGTGCGGAATTAAAATCGGATTTTAATTCGGGCAAACGAATTGATTTAGAATTAATTCGTTAGCGACGTGAATAGTGATTTCGCTAGGCATAATTATTTAATTTACGTCGCGACGGAAATTCGTTAATTCAGAATTAGCGAAACCGAGCCCGAAAGTATTTGCGGACACATTCGTATTTTGAAACGAGTGGGGCCCGCAAGTCACATCGCGAAGTCACATCACTTGACATGACTAGTTGATGGATGTCACAAGTCACCTTTATTGAGTGACACATTGTCACTATTCATGAAAGAAGTTGGTGAGGCCATTTAATGGCTTTTTGGAGGGAAAATGTTTTTTGACTTTTTGGAAAGGTATTTACCAAATATTTTGGTAATTATTTTTCATAACTTGTTTTTAGAAAACAAAGTGAAAAAAAAAAAAAAAAGGCTTCTCTCCCTTTCTTTCTTGCTCACGCCGTGAGCTTCCATAGGCAAGAAAAATTGTTTTTCCATTTTCTCCATTTGCTAGCACATTGAAGGATCAAAGGAGGTGATAGGGAAACAACCTTAGAGCTTGGAATACAAAGAAAGCTTGGAGCTTCTTCTTCACTTCCACCTTGGCCGAAAGTTTGAAGCTTGGAGACTCAAAGATTTTCTTCATCACTTTTCATCACAAGCTTTGTAAGTATGATTACGCCATGCTTCAAGTTTTACATATATAAATCATGTGTTTCATTTGCTTATACTTTCTTTGGGACTAATATTAGAAACCAACAACTACATTGTAACTGTGCACTACGTTGTAAATCCTAGGATCTTTGTCTAATATACACGTATCACTAAACCAGATTTAGTTTCAATCTAATCGTAATGAGATCGAATATGTGTATAAAAGACAAGAGGTGTTACCATTAAATAAGTAATATTATGGAAAATGGAATTGCTCGTATTCATGAATCGGACATAAATACGATCCGGATTGGCACTCCGAGCACCAACCCTAACAATTTCTCCCACTTGCTCTAGTTCCAATCCACAGTATCATATACACATCTCAATGTGTATCACATACTCATGGCCCTCAAGAGCTCACATAGCACTTAAGAGATGGGAAACAAGAAGTAAGCCCGCTTTAACAAATTGAGTCCATCCAACAAACTCAATTGTTTTCCTTAGCCAGCATCATTCATATTTTGTAGAATTCAAATTCCACATCAATATGACTCAGACGTTATATTAGTATCGTGCTATAGCTACTGAGTTGTCTATGTATTTAGAAATCAAATCCAAATACTATGAGACAACCATAAGCACTACACTAATATGAAAACTTCTAATATATAGGGTCATTATGCAACTTCATAAGTCAATACTTCATAAGTTGCAACTGATCCCACTAGTTTAGTAGAATCAACAGTGACACTCCCACTGTATCTTTTTTGACTTTATATGACATAGACCTTCTAATGTCATAGTTAGGATCAAAACTATTCTGACCTTATGGTTGCAGACTAAATTCTCCATGAATAAGAAACTCATTCTTAATATCTATATGATAACAAAGAACATGTTTCAAGACCTATCTTATGGTTTACAGCATATCAAAATAACTCGTAACAATTAAAATTAAATTGATATCCTTAATCGCACATTATATAATATTCATTATGCTATCATCATATGATGCATCATATTGACTAGACATTCTAATCAATTTCTCTTTCGACAAAGGAATAATCTTTTACGAAAGATGAATACTATATATATAAAAGACACGTTAACTGTCAAACAGTTATACTAACTGTCATACAGATAGTCTTACTGTGTCCTTTATTAGATCATATCTAATAAGCGGCTAATGGGAGTATCTCACAAGTCTATTAGTTTTATATTACATTAATAATGATAATGTCGTTAGGATATATAACACTAGAAAGAAATTTGTACGCTCTCACTGACCCTATTATCATATATGTATTCTATGTGCTATGATAAAATCGGACATTCTGACTATATAAAAATTTGAGAACATAGATTTTCGGAAAGCTTATCTGAGTCTATAATAGGTTCTATAAGCTAGTATATCAGACTGTGATCTTAGCATAATACAAACTCCAGGGCCATTTTAGAATGAATTCTTCAAACAAAGAAATCATGATGGATCTCTCATTCGAAGAAATTACTCAAGAACGCCACTTTGCATTTTTTAGCCAAAATACATAGTTTAATATCAACATTAACCAATAGATCTTTAATTGTTCAACCATTGCGTCTAGAGACAAGTTTCCTCAGAATCTACAATAGATTACTGAGTATAACTTTTCTCACTATCATACTATAAATGTCAAACCTTTAACAAGCTCACTTTGCTTTTGCTGTGCAAATAATTTGCACATTTTATGAACAATTCATAACGAAAGCTCAATCAAGTTCAAAACTTGATCGTAGTAAGCTATGAACAATCTTACATCTATGATTCAATGCTAACTTCTGAAATCGATATCAAATATCGCTCCCACTATAAATTATAGAATAATTTTCTTCGATAAGAAAACAACAGAATCATTAAGTATCAAAAAACTTTATAAATGATTCGACATCATATTGGACTTATACGGAAGATGTCTAAGGGTTTATCATTCTCACATTTTTCTTTAATAAGTCAAGTCTTTTCTACAATTGTCAACATCTGATGTTAACATACCAAGTAATAAAATAATTTTATTGCTTGGGATCATAGAAAAATATATTCTATCAAATAGAATACAATATTCTATTAAATAGAATAAATGATAAACCTTACTTGTACCTCCAAGGCGCAAGTACTTTCAATTATATAACAATTATACAAAAGAAAGTTTCAAATCTCAAACTTTTCAAGATTTGAATTTTCTACTATACATATCATATATGTAACTGTAGGAATGAATGGAACCTTAATTAAAGAGATGAATTAGTGTTACTGGAGCATAACCCCAAGAATATTGAAAACTAATTCGGTAACACTCAATATCAAACGAATCAAATCATATAAGATTCGATTTCTCTCACTGACCAATTCCATCAAGATGGAATCGTATAAGAATAATATTGAGTCAGATCAAATTCATTAAATAACTTCAGAACTAATTGCCATAAATTCATATGTTTCATCATATCAAACATCCTTGAATAATTCAAAGACTCACAATGAATTTTGAAATATAGCTTTCAATACTTCAAATAGAATATCTTTGAACCATTCAAAATATTCTATCCGCGTTTTATCATAAATATATTGAAAGTTCTCGAACAATTCAAGACGTTCAACATGTTCTCTATTAAAAACACGTAACTAAGTCATGAAAAATCATTAACTAAGTTACGAAGTGAAGAAAACTATCTAAGGTAATTTCTAATTCATTAAACTACATACTAACTATGTATTAATTTAATAAATCTGTAGTCCAATGACGATCATTGGTTAAATGAGATTTAATCACATCCTGAATACAATATTCATTAAATGGATAAGGATATATATGGTGTGATCTCGTATCAGACCATGTTTTACGATACGGAACAATTATCTAATGCTTATATGATAAAATCTCATAAAACACTGTTCTAAGTTATTTAGTTAACCGAACATTTTCTTAATGTTCATCTTTTCATTAATGACACTACTAGTCATATTAAAATATGTAACAACTATTTATAAAGAACAAGTAACTATCCAATAGTCACAAGTTCTGATATCAAATATCAAAATAATCATTAAACAATATTTTAAATAACTAGACGGGAGATCTAGTATCCAATACCTACAGTTGTCGTATTGCAAGAATCGATATTCTCTATACACAACTATACACATCTCATTTCTTTAGCTTTATAATTTGCATTCAATTATTCACAACAATTGCAAATGATTGATTAGCAAACTGTGTCAGACACATGACTTCTAAGAGTCACCAAAGCCAAGAAACATCATTATAAGATAAACAAATACTAACGGGTTTTCCTAATGCCAGATAAGAATCTCGAGACATGAACTAATTCAAGTCAATTCTTACTGCATAAGAAACTATTCTTACCAGATAACTATATCCAAAATAGATATCTATTTAGATTACTAATCGTGACTTAGCTAACCATCTTGATTTTTCAAGAAAATTAGAACAACAGTTCCTGATGGTTTGAACTATTCTAACAATATCTAAATCTACTGTCATTCTAGAAATATGCAACCATAAGTAAAGTCAAAAAATATATTCAAGTAATATGTTATGCAGTGGATTAGAAGTATGATTATATAAACAATATAGAATAATGGAAAACAAAAGTAGCAAATTTCATAAAATTACACACTATTTTAGTTATGGATTTTTAACCCATCAGTATCTCCCATTACTTTACGTAATATCGTAATCCCCAACAGAGAACGAGAATTCAATAATTAAATCGAATTCCATAGTGAGAGTAAGATCCCATGAATATATTTCGACTCACAGCTTTGTCACGATCTCGCCTACGTATATTCATTAGGTAAACAACTCATTGTCAATCACTCACCAGTGACTCCTCATTTTGGTCCTGACCGTTTCTCGTTATGACAGCTTTGGCATGTTCACAATGAGGCGTATGACAATGACAAACTCAAGCTACCAATATAGTCCTGACAGATTTGGCACGTTCATGATTTCCACTTTCATTTGAATTTGTCTAGTATCAATATACAACCGGCATGGATAAAATTCTATCAACTACACCCTCACTGCTTTGGCACGATCTCGGATGCAGCCATAGAAAGTTACCCATAAACCGTATTGACAAGACGGACCAAGAAACATGCATCCAATACACGTTACTTTACAACCTTATTTTAAGCGGGGATATTCCTCAAGGAAGTATTACTCTACATCAAATGCAGAATTATAATCTAGATCAATTTCTAAACAGTTCAATTCTACTTTAGAAAACATAACTTAATTTAACCATTAAATTTCCGTTACGTTTCCGTTAGCGTAGAACCGAAAAGTCAAGAAACATATAGATTACATGCATATGCGAACATTAAAATTGGATTATATATCATATATCAAGCATGAAAAATGTAATGGATGGAGTATCAGACCTGCTCTGATACCATTTTTGTAGAGGTTTTGGGCAAAGGGCGTGGCGGAAGCGCGGTTCGGGCGAAATCATAATTTTAAAACTTTTTAAATTACCAAATGAATTATTCAATATCTAATATGAATAATTCATTCATATTTCACCTAAAAATATTTATTCGATATCAAATATTGACATAAATAAGGTAGAAACTTCACGAAACTTTTACGAAAAACGTTTTTCCGTAAAATGATGCAAAACACATTTTTGACCGAATTGACCACCCAACACTTATGGGGACAGCCCAGGTCAGCCCCAATAGTGTTAGGGAAGTTCATGGGTTGCCCGAATAGTGACAAATTCACTGTTTGGGTAGCCGTCACCCGGTTGGCTCAAAAGTCACCCGGTAACGCCGTTTTTCGCCGTTTTCGCTTATTTCAACTCCGAAACAATTTCCGGAAATTCTTCCAACACCCAAAACACATCAAATACATTCAAAAGACATAATTTTCATCACCAAAACAGAATTTATTCCAGATCTGATCCAGAACAGGAAAATATGATTTTTCATGCTTTAAATCTAATTTTTCAAGATAAATCCAATTAATCAAAGCACCAACCAAAGTCACCACACATGAAGCACCCAAGAATAATTATAGGCATTACAAGAGTGGTATTAACACTCTAGAATGGAAACATAACCTCAAATGAACAAATTGGATATATATTACAATAATAGCACCCAAAACACTTCACACATGCATCATCACTTCCATATCCATCCACCAAAATCAAAATCCCCAATTTTAACAAACAAAGGAACCCTAGAACTATTCTAACAATTCAAGAAAATAAGAAACTAATTTCCAAGATTAGGGTTGTACAAGATTACCTTTAATCTCTTGATTTCCTAAGTTTTTTCTTGAATTTTCCTTCATTTTCTTCATAATTTGATCAAACAAATCTTAGGGCTTTTTCTTTCTAATGTTTCGGCCATGGTAGAAGATGGATGAAGAAAATAAATTTTTTTCCCTTAAAAAATCAAGTAGCCGACTTTAGGGGGTAGTTTTGGCATTTTCAAAATTTGATCCAATCAAATTACATTAAACTTTATATTAACAAATCATATTTGCACAAGTAAAGTTTAATTAAATCATGCCATGTGTCACCAATAATAATTAAACATATTTCATAATATTTATGAAATGTGGATATTATTTAACTATTTAAATATTTAACAATTAAATATCTAAATAATTAATTAATATAATTATTATATATATATATATATATATATTTACATTAAATAACAATTAAATATATTTATGGCATGTGTCAAAGTCTCATTTGATAATTAATTAATGTGTATCTAATCAAATTATGTATCAAATACAAATACACAATAATTATTAAATGACCAAAATCCCATAATGCATGTGTTATCGTTTAACCGATTAAACGATTCGAATTAATTCAATTAATATGATGAAGTATTATGAATAATCTATATTATTCATAACATGTTGCCCAAGTGCTCAACAAGTACACTTCATATTGTGGGACTCTCTAAGTTTAGGTTTATCCACCACGGATAATCTCGTTAAACTATGCAAGTTGAGGTCATTACATACGTATAATCCCTCCATCACAGGCTATCCATATTATACCTGGAATATAGATAAGAACGTCAAATTTGTTCGGTATAATATACTCGACTTTCAAATTTACGATCTCTAAATAACACTCGGAACCAATTTCTGAAGTTATACCACGACCATGGATTTACTAGATCGTAAACACGTGAGGATACATATGCCCTGTACAAAGGACTGAATGATCCTATCTTGATACGCACATGATATTATGAGCATCAGTCCACACCTTACGAACAGGCGGAGGTCTGATCATGAATAGATCGGTGATGTGACTACCATCAAAGTGTGGAGGATAACTCATATATCCACAGTGGTATCTCAATTCAAAGGACCAATATGTTCGCTCAACTCGAGAAGATTCATATTGAAGTTGGTGTACCATCTATTAGGAAATCTTCAGCGATTCGTTCAGTGTTTATCAAATAAGCACCTACATGTCTATACGAGTCTCCCGAGACTCATGGTTCATTAGGATAAACCATCAGACCAAGTCACGATATACGACATGTACTGGTCTCAGAGGATTTTACTAACCGACCCGTGTTGGTAAATCTTGACCAGGAAATTTATTTAAGGATATACATCTTATAGTGCGCTTCCTAATGTCAATTACAAACTACATTGTAACTGCGCACTACGTTGTAAATCGTAGGGTCTTTGTCTAATATACACATATCACTAAATCTGATTTAGTTTCAATCTAATCGTAATTAGATATCTAATCGTAATTAGATCGATTATGTGTATAAAAGACAAGAGGTGCTACCATTAAATAAGTAATATTGTGGAAAATATAATTGCTCGTATTCATGAATCGGACATAAATACGATCCAGATTGGCACTCCGAGCACCAACCCTAACAGATTGCACTTAAGAATATCATACTTTCGGTTATTCCCATAGTCTTATTCTATCAGGTGTTGTCCTCGTCTCAACAATATTTGTATACCTAGTTTCTTTTGGCATCTCTATGTTATATCTCAATAAATCTGTTTCAGGTCGTACTTGAACTTATGGGTTATACTCGCTACCTTCCTTATATTTCCTATCTAATGGAATTCCAATCTTATTTCGACACTGAGAAAGCTTGTTTTTCCATAGTACTACTGAACTTAACCATTGAAAATCTATCTTAGCATTTATGCACATCTATTATTGTTTATCTAGTATCTTTTCCTATTGTCGTCTTATCTCGACAGTTCCACTTCCAAGCATTTTACTTGCTGTCCTTTCGTCTTCTTTCCTGCTCTATTCTTCCTGGAACTTCTGTGGCCTATGTCTCTATTTCTTTATCTGAAGGATATCACTTTTTATATGTCCCTAGTCATGTCTAACACTGGTTCTTTTGTATTCCCGTCATTGTTTAACTAATACTTTCTCTCTTTATCATTTCATCTAGACAACTTGTCTTCTAAATCTTTTACTTAGAGCTATTTTCCTTTTCTATTCCGCTCTTATGCTAAATCTGAAGGTTTTATGTTTCAGTCTCCTTCCACTGCACATTCACTTTTTTCTAGGAGTATCTTAAGGCGAATATCGAGGTCCATCTTTGATGCTATTGTCTAAGAAGGGTTGGAATGGTGGGGATTGGTCCTAAAGCCTTTACAGTTGTGTGATCTCACTAGCTACAATGTTATAATTGCACGTGCTGCTCATTTATAATCCTAAGATTCCTTTTTTTCTCATCTGGTGTTGGATTCCTACACTAAGGTACTACTACTAGAAACTCTCTGGCTTACATCTTCCAACTTTACTCCTGATTATTTTTGTCTATCGATCATATTATCTCTTATTGTGAACCTTTTCTAGGGTCATGCTCTCTGAAAACTCTATCATGACGTTTCTGTAATTCTTCCTACTAGTCTCTGTTGCTTAACCTTCTTAAGTCGTTACACCCTTGGAAAGCTCTACATCAACTTGGATTGGTTAAAGTACATCTATTATTACTTTTGATTCAGGTGTTACTTTCCTTTTTTTTTCCATTCTAGTATAATATAGCTCTATATAGGTCATATACCGTATTACAAAGGATCACTCTTGTAGGCATTGCATTTTTGCATATCATCCCAATGATGAGCCTCGAATGGAGGCACTACTTTTTAGTTGCGGAAGTTGCGGAAAGCGGTCGTCGTAAGGGAAGGGTCAAGAATTGACATTTTTATTGGATTTGGTTCGCTTGTTCGAGCTTTGGGTTCGCTCGTTCGGTCTCAATTTTAATTTACTCTCGGCCCGGTTCACAACAAAACCCACCTCCTCCATGCCCCATTCACGGCACCATACAAATAATTCCTCCTCCATTTGTCAAACACTTCATTCCAAAACCCCACCTTGCTTTTTCTCTCAACTTGCCACCTTTTCCACCTTTCCAGCACACCACACACACCTTCACTCCATCATTCAAGTGCCCCACACACCCACTAGCCTCACCAAAATCAATAAACCCATGCACACATTCCTCATATGCCTACTCCCACGTGTATTACCTCCCATCACACACTAAATAATAAACAAACTCCAAGCACTAACCAACCAAACAAAAAACAAACAAAAACTCATCTTCCCATTCCTACAGCCATCCATTCCCATGCAACCATCCTCCATAATCTCACCTAACCCTCACGCCCATGCCATCCTCCATACCATCTATAGCCACTCTTCACGCACCCATGCTACATGCCCCCCCTCTCCTACCCTCATCTCATCTTCACTCAGCCAATACCCTTCATCGTAAGCCCCATCCATGCTATTTTTTATCAGCCCCTGAACATCCCTCAAACACGCATCAAAAGCCCCCATATTCTGCTCAACCTTCAGACCAAAAATAACTACCACACCACTGCCAACAAACGCACAGCCACTAACGAGAAACCCCATGCACCCACGCCTATCCTTCATGCACACATAAATGGCCTCTCAAACCAAACAAGCATAAGGTAGCCTTCACGTAAAGCCTTCTCTCTTCCTTCACCAACCCATTCATCAGCCCTTCATCAAACCCTGAACAAACACACATAAGGCAGACAACTCACGGCATCAATCAGACAGCTCCTTCCACCTTCAAACAAACCCTAGCTAGCACGCCTCCAACTCTCTCTCTCGGCAAAAAAACCCTAAACACTCGGCTCTCTCCCCACTGAGCTCACACTCACGTAAAACACATGAAGAAACCCTAGCACTCAACACGCCATCAGCCTTAGCACTCAACACCTCTCACGTAGTAGCAGCCATCCTTCAACACAACCCATGCCACTGCCAGCAACGCTCAACCCTCATGGAAACTACCTCAACTACACCACCACACATAGCCAACAGTCCCCTCTATAAACCCTAGGAAGCCTTCCTCACGCTTGCAGCTTCATCACCCCTCAATAACCAACCAAAACCCAAACTAACGTAACCAGCAAGCCTCCAATTCACTCATGTAAGTAACCCCTTTCACGAAGTCCCTCCCTGACCATCAAAAACTGCACATTCCTTCACGAACATTAGCCACGAGAACACTCGAAAGCCCTAAGCCAAACTGCCTCCTTTCTACATGCATACCATCACTCATTCTCTTCCTCACTCATTGTCGAGAATGAACCACAAGAACACCCCCCATTGAACCGTAACAGATGCACAGATGAACCCCTCAACGAGAAAGCTCTTAAGACTTTCAACCTTCGTCTCTCTGCTCACGGCTAAACAATACACACTCACGATATCCCCACCGAACCGTAACAAATGCACTAAAATCCTCCTGATCGAAGCAGCTCCTCACTCACCCAGACACGTTAAACCCCATGCAACATGAAAAAAACCCTAGAAACCTAGACACATCATATGACCCACGTGAAGACCACACACCTGGACGTGAACAAAGCCACTAAACCCTACGTACACATAGCACCCAACCGACACAGCTCTCATGCACAAACAGTGAATAAATGACCCACGTGAAGACCACACATAGCCGTGAACAAAATCACCTGAAACAGTCCCCGAAAACCGTCCCAAAATTGGCCCAAAAATAGACTAAAAAAATAGCAAAAAAAGTGGAAACAGCGGACCGGTAAAACCATTGAAAACAGAGAACCTGTGAAAATAGTAGAAACAACGGACCAGTGAAAACAGCGAAACGATATCCCTTCCGGCACCGTGGAACGCACTCCCGAAAAGTGACTTAAAAGGTAAGACCTGAGGGCACCCTTTTATTTATTATCCTTTATTTTTAGTTACTTTATTATTTTATTTCGCATGATTATTGTGAATTGATGCATGATGTGATTCCCGGGTGAACGGAATATGTGTTCTCTCTTGTGGTATATCGGATGGAAACCCGGACGTAAATTCCTTAGCCGAATCCGAATGGACGGTATTGCGGTTTGCACTCGGGATACAATGCCACGTATCATTTGAGAGACACACGTATTTCGTTTCATCCAAACCTTGTATTGAGCATGATTAGGTTGCTAGTATGTTGTTTATTCCTTAAGCATGATTAGGTTGTTAGTATGTTATTTCCCTATGTATGTTATAGTTATTTACTTCGCAATAGGAGTTTTATCTATGTTTGTTTAGGTTGTTGTTTATTTTTCATGTTTGATAATGTAACATGTTCATTGTGTGATATGTATGTTTACCTTTATGAACGTGAATTAGATCTAGGTTAATCTCAGACATTTATGTTGTGTAGACTTGGTTAAATTATTGCACAAATCCGTTCATTACAAGTGGCATAAGTAAGGGACCATTCCGAACCCAACGGTTTGAGGTCTTCCCTTGAGAGGGGTGAGTGCGGCCTTAAATCATTTTCCCGGTTCACACCGGGTGGCGACTCCATTTTATTTCTCCGGTTTAGTCCCCCGCGGGCTACTCCGTACTCCCAACCGGGCCGCGAGCCCGGAACAACGTCGTCTAGTTTCTGTGTCCTATAGTCTGGCGACTCCACTGGGGATAAGAGAATCGGCCCCGAAATAATGTCTTGTAATGTTTATGATTTGTGCTTTAAATTAACTATGTCTACTGTGGGTTTAGGGAGTTTAATCAAAGATGTTATTAAAGTTAGGTGATGGTTTGGTGTCTTCCTTCACTCACTACCTTTCTATAAGGAAAAGCTGTGAAGGCACCTAGATAATCATTCACCCGTAGCTCATTGTGATAGACTAATTTGGGGGACTCGTTGTTTATTCCTGACACCAAGCGATAAGAGCCTAATAGGCTAGGGTACTTACGAGAGCCTCGCTCCACCCTCCCTCTGGGGAATCTACAACGGGAAATCCATTTGACAGTTAGGCATATACCATAACTCGTTGGCATGTACCGTAAGGTATAAAAAATGTGCGTTTACTTGGTCGTTTGAACCCTTGAGTGGGGAGTCCTAGTTGTGGGCAATCCTTCGTCAGCGAGAGCCTTTGTTTACATTCGTTTAAACCTACATGTGAACCCTAGTTGTATGACCCATAGAAATCATTTCTTTTATGCTTGTGTTTGGGACCATCGTTATTTGGATTCAATTGGACCTTTTGTCAAGAGATATGAACTGGTTGGGCCATTTAAACTGGAACGAGTTCGTGTCCTTTGACATTTGGGCCAAAAGCTTCTAAAATGCCGATGGGCCATTTTGTGTTTAGGCCTCTTATTATTTGAAGTCATTTAGCCATGTTATAGCAAAAGTATAAACTTGTTGGGCCTTTTCAACTGGGACAAGTTTGCACCCAGCGATATTATGATTAAATGCTTTAAAATGATAATAGGCCAACTTATATATGTATTTTCCGCATCACCCTCATCTCATGCATACACGCATCATGTTAACCCTTTTGTGTCTTAAAAGCCATCATAGATTCTTGTTGGGTTAGGAAAGCAGAGAGACTCGTCAAGAGACCGTCAGTCAACATGAGCAAAGAGCAAACGAGAGATCCCGCCTGGATCAATTGGAGATTAAAATAACAGGAATTATTGAGATATTGCAAGTTCTGACTAATGTTGTGGCCAGTTTGACCGTACTCGATATAGCCGATAACAGAAAGTTGTACAATCAGAATGGAAAGACCATCAGGGAATCCTCGGAAGAAGTAAGCAGAAAAGACAGTATAGTCATTCAGCAATGGGAAACAGGGCAGTGAGACTATCAGATTTAAAAGAGAATGAGTTCACCGAGCCGATCAATATTAACAGACTGAAGCTGTATTTAGCCTGAGGGAGAGAAGACTGAGCAGTCACAAAGAGAATTGGCGGAAGACCTAATCCAACGGGATAGGAAATTCATCCATGCATACATACATACACGTAACGTACTTGCAATTCTTGTGTTTGTCCTATGTTTGCAGGTTTTAAACAGAAAGAGAGAACTAGCAAGGGACGACCAGAGACACATGGCGCCAAGGAGCACAATGAGGGTCTAACCCATCATGAACATGGAGGACTTCTACACTTGCATACGTATACATTACATGCACACGTCTTTATTCTGTTGTTTTGTATTCGCAGGTTATAAAGAAGAAAAAAGAAAAAGAAAGCGGCAAAGATCAAAAGGTGGCACAAGCACTGAGGATGACATTGAAGACACATTGACAGATGGATTTCGGTCATGTCTGGCTAAAAAAGATGAATTTAGTGCTAACAGGGAGGCAACCCATACACTTTGTTGCGATTTCTATTTTCATGTTTTGTGTATACATGTTGTAGAATTTTTAATTTTGTATGTTATTTTGGTAGGTAAAAGCGAAGTCATAGCATTTTAAGATAGAGGGGATAGTGCTTGGCAATCACGAAAATGAGAGCTAATTCATTAGTGGTGGCAGAGTAACAGAAGAATTCATGAGACGCAT
Organism: Zanthoxylum bungeanum; assembly: GCA_019454045.1. Taxonomy (NCBI): domain Eukaryota; kingdom Viridiplantae; phylum Streptophyta; class Magnoliopsida; order Sapindales; family Rutaceae; genus Zanthoxylum; species Zanthoxylum bungeanum. The sequence goes on from SKCR01025320.1 coordinate 90,616, forward strand.
CCTAATGAACTTATGCCAAGCAAGAGGCGTATTGAGTACACAATTCCTTTGCTTTAATTATTGCTTTGATTTGCCTTCTTTTGTTATTTTCTGTTATTTTCGTGGACAGGATCCACAACTTTTGACCTTTTAGGACTTCTTTTGGTATTTTCTTTTATTTTCGTGGATAGAATCCACGACTTTTTGACATTTCACGATTTCTTTTGTTGTTTTCGTAGAAAGGATCCAGTGACCTTTTGACTTCTCGTGACCTCTTTTGTGGTTTAGCTAACCACCTTTCGGTGAAAGGTATTAGTACAATTATTACTCATCTCTTTTTAAGTACTATAAATTCAGCTCAATATTTCTCTCCTCAATACATTCAAATATACATCCAAGTAAAAGAGAGAAAATGGAAGCCACTTCAAGAAGACGAGTTGAAACCATTAGTGTGTTTTGCGGTACCAGTGTGGGTACTAAACCGCAATACATAGAGGCAGCATAAGAATTGGGTCGAGTCATTGCTGAACGGAATATGCACTTAATATACGGTGGAGGCAATCTTGGACTAATGGGAATTGTTTCAAAGGTTGTACATGACGGAGGCAGTCCAGTTCTGGGAATCATCCCAAAACCTTTGGCGGAGGCGAATCTAATATGACCATCAAACAGAGAAGAATTGCTCATGTCGGGAATGTCAGAGCGACTGGTGGAAATGATTAACTGTGCAGATGCTTTTATTGCTCTGCCATGAGGCTTGGGCACGTTGGAGGAAATTTGTTTAGTGCTATCTTGGGCGAACATGAACATACACCAGAAACCTCTTGGATTGTTCAACGTTGATGGATTTTATGATTTTCTCTATGTGTTTCTTGAAGACAACCGAAGAAATGGGTTTGTAACAAAACCTGTGAACGAACTCCTTTTCACAGCGAGAACTGCCCATGATTTAATTGACCAAATCTTGTCCTTTGAACTGCATGTGGACCCTATCATTTCCGAGATCAAATGGTCCAAGGATGATCATGGTAAAAAGTGTAAACTGAATCTGGATCTTAACCTCTAAGTCTTCTGTATTAGTATCTTGTTTATTTTGTGTTATTTAAATAATAAATAATAGAAATGAAAAAATGAAAAAGATGAGTGAGCGAAGTCTTTGATAGTTAGACATATGTCCGGTGATGACATTGAATGCTGTAGGGGGAAACCCTAGAAACGATAAGTGCGAGACGCGCTCTCTTCCGGTATTCTGAATGGATTGATCTCAGTTAGACTCACGAGCACTTGATTACGGGATCCTAGTAGTAGAAGCCTGAGTAGTTATCGAGGTGACTAGTTGAAGGGATGATGTATTAATGAATGACCATTTTCCTGGGTGTCCACACTTGTTTACCGATGCTATGATATATGATATGGTTGTAAATAAAGAAAAAAAGTCTCTGAAATAAAAAATAAAAAAGAAAAGAAGAAAAAAATAGACCATCTATAACTGATAAGCGTGAAGCTACCCATGGGCGAGTATTAGGACCACCATGAGGAGAAATGCTACCTTAAAGGGTAGGTGTGTCAGAAAAAGAAAAGAGAAAAGAAAAGAAAAAAAAAAAGAGAAAAAAAGAAAAAAAGAAAATCCGAAATGAAAAGAAAGAGACAAAAGAAAAAAGACGAAGACCATATCATATTGAGTATGCTGAAGTAATCACAGAACGTGATTAAGACATCCCGGTTAGTTAGACCCACTAGTTCGATTCTCCAAAGCAAAATCATCGAGTTGGCTTACTAAAGGACTAAGCTGCGAAAGAGCTTTAGCACACACACACTAGGAGTCTAGTTCAGATCACCTATTCAGACGATCGGAATTGAGTGTATCAAGTACTTTGAAGGTTCTCTGGTTTCGACACGAAGCATTCGTTGAGGACGAAAATATGTTTAGCTATTAAGATTGTCTCGAGGAGAGCAATATAGTATCTTGAAATAAATCATTTGCATCACTATCAGTCTTTGTTGAGTATGGAACTCTGGGGGCGAGGCCCACATCATTATCAGTCCTTGCCGGGTATGGCACTCTGCGGGTTGAGGCCCACATCACTATCATTCTTTGCCGGGTATGGCACTCTGGGGGCGAGGCCCACACAGTATCAGTTTTTCCGGGTATGGTACTCTTGGAGGGCGAGGCCCATATCTTTATCAGGATCAGTCCGGCCGGGTATGGCACTATGGGGGCGAGGCCCACATCAGTATCAGTTTTGGGCGAGGCCCACATCAGTATCAGTTGGGGCGAGGCCCACATTAGTATCAGTTGGGGCGAGGCCTATATCAGTATCAGTCTGAGGGTGAGGCTCGCATCAGTATAAGTTTGGGGGCGAGGCCCACATCAGTATCAGTTTTGGCGAGGCCCACATCAGTATCAGTTTGGGGCGAGGCCCATATCAGTATCAGTTTGGGGCGAGGCCCACATCAGTATTAGTCTGGGGGCGAGGCCCATATCAGTATCTATTTGGAGAGGCCCATATCAGTATCAGTTTGGGCGAGGCTCATATCAGTATCAGTTGGGGCGAGGCCCATATCAGTATCAGTCTGGGGCCGAGGCCTACATCAGTATCAGTCCGGGGGCGAGGCCCACATCAGTAACAGTTTTGGAGATGCGTCCCAGGGTCGAGGCCCACATTATATCACTAGTTTTGGGGATGTGTCCCAGGGTTGTAACCCACTTTATCAGTATCAGTTTGGGCGAGGCCCATATCAGTATCAGTTTGGGGTAATGCCTACATCAGTATTAGTCTGGGGGCGAGGCCTATATCAGTATCAGTTTGGGCGAGGCTCATATCAGTATCAGTTGGGGCGAGGCCCATATCAGTATCAGTTTGGGGCCGAGGCCTACATTAGTATCAGTCCGGGGGCGAGGCCCACATCAGTATCAGTTTGGGGCGAGGCCCGCATCAGTATCAGTTGGGGCGAGGCCCACATTAGTATCAGTTGGGGCGAGACCCATATCAGTATCAGTCTGAGGGCGAGGCTCGCATCAGTATCAGTCTGGGGGCGAGGCCCACATCAATATCAGTTTTGGCGAGGCCCATATTAGTATCAGTTGGGGCGAGGCCCATATCAGTATCAGTTTGGGGGCGAGGGCCGCATCAGTATCACTCTGGGGGCGAGGCCCACATCAGTATCAATTTGGGGCGAGGCCCATATCATTATCAGTTGGGGGAGGCCCACATTAGCATCAGTTTGGGGCGAGGCCCATATCAGTATCAGTTTGGGCGAGGCCCATATCAGTATCAGTTTGGGCGAGGCCCATATCAGTATCAGTTTGGGGCGAGGCCCACATCAGTATTAGTCTGGGGGCGAGGCCCATATCAGTATCTGTTTGGGCGAGGCCCATATCAGTATCAGTTAGGGCGAGGCTCATATCAGTATCAGTTGGGGCGAGGCCCATATCAGTATCAGTCTGGGGCCGAGACCTACATTAGTATCAGTCCAGGGGCGAGGCCCACATCAGTATCAGTTTGGGGCGAGGCCCACATCAGTATCAGTTGGGACGAGGCCCACATTAGCATCAGTTTGGGACGAGGCCCATATCGGTATCAGTTTGGGCGAGGCCCATATCAGTATCAGTTTGGGTGAGGCCCATATCAATATCAGTTTGGGGCGAGGCCCACATCAGTATCAGTCTGGGGGCGAGGCCCATATCAGTATCTGTTTGGGCGAGGCCATATCAGTATCAGTTTGGGGCGAGGCCCACATCAGTATTAGTCTGGGGGCGAGGCCCATATCAGTATCTGTTTGGGCGAGGCCCATATCAGTATCAGTTAGGGCGAGGCTCATATCAGTATCAGTTGGGGCGAGGCCCATATCAGTATCAGTCTGGGGCCGAGACCTACATTAGTATCAGTCCAGGGGCGAGGCCCACATCAGTATCAGTTTGGGGCGAGGCCCACATCAGTATCAGTTGGGACGAGGCCCACATTAGCATCAGTTTGGGACGAGGCCCATATCGGTATCAGTTTGGGCGAGGCCCATATCAGTATCAGTTTGGGTGAGGCCCATATCAATATCAGTTTGGGGCGAGGCCCACATCAGTATCAGTCTGGGGGCGAGGCCCATATCAGTATCTGTTTGGGCGAGGCCCATATCAGTATCAGTTTGGGGCGAGGCCAATATCAGTATCAGTCTGGGGGCGAGGCCCACTACATCATCAGTTTGAGGGCGAGGTCCCTATTGTCAGCGGTGTTGGGTCGAGGTTCCCAGGGTCGAGGTGCCCACTACATCATCAGTTTGAGGGCGAGGTCCCTATTGTCAGCGGTGTTGGGTCGAGGTGCCCAGGGTCGAGGTGTCGCCTTTGTCAGTTGTAGTTCCGAGTCGAGGTGCCCATGGTCGAGGTGCCCACTACATCATCAGTTCGAGGGCGAGGTCCCTATTGTCAGCTGTGTTGGGTCGAGGTGCCCAGGGTCGAGGTGACCCTATTGTCAGTTGTAGTTCCGGGTTGAAGTGCCCAGGGTCGAGGTGCCCACTACATCATCAGTTCGAGGGCGAGGTCCTTATTGTCAGCGGTGTTGGGTCGAGGTGCCCAGGGTCGAGGTGCCCCCGTTGTTAGTTGTAGTTCCGGGTCGAGGTGCCCAGGGTCGAGGTGCCCACTACATCATCAGTTCGAGGGCGAGGTCCTTATTGTCAGCGGTGTTGGGTCGAGGTGCCCAGGGTCGAGGTGCCCCCGTTGTTAGTTGTAGTTCAGGGTCGAGGTGCCTAGGGTCGAGGTGCCCACTACATCATCAGTTCGAGGGCGAGGTCCCTATTGTCAGCGGTGTGTTGGGTCGAGGTGCCCAGGGTCGAGGTGCCCCCGTTGTCAGTTGTAGTTCCGGGTCGAGGTGCCCAGGGTCGAGGTGCCCACTACATCATCAGTTCGAGGGCGAGGTCCCTATTGTCAGTGGTGTTGGGTCGAGGTGCCCCCGTTGTCAGTTGTAGTTCCGGGTCGAGGCGCCCAGGGTTGAGGTGCCCAGTACATCATCATTTCGAGGGCGAGGTCTCTATTGTCAGCGGTGTTGGGTCGAGGTGCCCCCGTTGTCGGTTTTAGTTCCGGGTCGAGGTGCCCAGGGTCGAGGTGCCCACTACATCATCATTTAGAGGGCGAGGTCCCCGTTGTCAGTTGCATTTTTGCATATTAGCCCAATGATGAGCCTTGAATGGAAGCACTACTTTTTAGTTGCGGAAGTTGCGGAAAGCGGTCGTCGGAAGGGAAGGGTCAAGAATTGAAATTTTTATTAGATTTGGTTTGCTTGTTCGAGCTTCGGATTCGCTCGTTCGGTCTCAATTTTAATTTACTATCCGCCCGGTTCACAACAAAACCCACCTCCTCCATGCCCCATTCACGGCACCATACAAATAATTCCTCCTCCATTTGTCAAACACTTCATTCCAAAACCCCATCTTGCATTTTCTCTCAACTTGCCACTTTTTCACCTTTCCAGCACAACACACACCTTCACTCCATCATTCAGTGCCCTACACACCCACTAGCCTTACCAAAATCAATAAACCCATGCACCCATTCCTCATATGCCTACTCCCACGTGTATCACCTCCCATCACACACTAAATAATAAACAAACTCCAACACTAACCAACCAAACAAAAAATAAACAAAAACTCATATTCCCATTCCTACACCCATCCATTCCCATGCAACCACCCTCCATAATCTCACCTAAGCCTCACGCCCATGCCATCCTCCATACCATCCATAGCCACTTTTCACGCACCCATGCTACAGGCCCCCCCTCTCTACCCTCAACTCATCTTCACTCAGCCACTGCCCTTCATCGTAAGCCCCATCCACGCTATTTTTTATCAGCCCCTGAACATCCCTTAAACACGCATCAAAAGCCCCCATATTCTGCTCAACCTTCAGACCAAAAATAACTACCACACCACTGCCAACGCACAGCCACTAACGAGAAACCCCATGCACCCACGTCTATCCTTCATGCACACATAAATGGCCTCTCAAACCAAACAAGCATGAGGTAGCCTTCACGTAAAGCCTTCTCTCTTCCTTCACCAACCCATTCGGCAGCCCTTCATCAAACCCTGAACAAACACACATAAGGCAGACAACTCACGGCATCAATCAGACAGCTCCTTCCACCTTCAAACAAGCCCTAGCTAGCACGCCTCCAACTCTCTCTCTCGGCGAAAAAACCCTAAACACTCGGCTCTCTCCCCCCACTCAGCTCATACTCACATAAAACACATGAAGAAACCCTAGCACTCAACACGCCATCAGCCTTAGCACTCAACACTCTCACGGCAGCAGCCCTCCTTCAACACAACCCATGCCACTACCAGCAATGCTCAACCCTCATGGAAACCGCCTCAACTACACCACCACACATAGCCAACAGTCCCCTCCATAAACCCTAGGAAGCCCTCCTCACGCTTGCAGCTTCATCACCCCTCACTAACCAACCAAAACCCAAACTAACGTAACCAGCAAGCCTCCAATTCACTCACGTAAGTAACCCATTCACGAAGTCCCTCCCTGACCATCACAAACTGAACATTCTTTCACGAACATTAGCCGCGAGAACACTAGAAAGCCCTAAGCCAAACTGCCTCCCTTCAACACGCATACCATCACTCATTCTCTTCCTCACTCATTGCCGAGAAGGGACCACAAGAACACCCCCCCATTGAACCGTAAAAGATGCACAGATGAACCCCTCAACGAGAAAGCTCTTAAGACTTTCAACCTTCGTCTCTCTCTGCTCACGGCTAAACAATACACACTCACGGTATCCCCACCGAACCGTAACAAATGCACTACAATCCTCCTGACCGAAACAGCCCCTCACTCACCCAGACACGTTAAACCCCATGCAACATGACAAAAACCCTAGAAACCTAGACACATCACATGACCCACGTGAAGACCACACATCTGGATGTGAACAAAGCCACTAAACCCTACGTGCACATAGCACCCAACCGACACAGCTCTCATGCACAAACAGTGAATAAATGACCCACGTTAAAACCACACATAGCCGTGAACAAAATCACCTGAAACAGTCCCCGAAAATTGTCCCAAAATCGGCCCAAAAATAGACAAAAAAAATAGCAAAAACAGCGGAAACAGCGGACCGGTAAAACCAATGAAAATAGAGAAAATAGTGAACCTGTGAAAACAGTAGAAACAACGGACCAGTAAAAGCAGCGAAACGATATCCCTTCCAGCACCGTGGAACGCACTCCCGGAAAGTGACTTAAAAGGTAAGACCTGAGGGCACCCTTTTATTTATTATCCTTTATTTTTAGTTACTTTATTATTTTATTTCACATGATTATTGTGAATTGATGCATGATGTGATTCTCGGGTGAACGGAATATGTGTTCTCTCTTGTGGTATATCGGATGGAAACCCGTACGTAAATTCCGTAGCCGAATCCGAATGGACGGTATTGCGGTTTGCACTCGGGATACAATGCCACGTATCATTTGAGAGACACACGTATTTCGTTTCATCCAAACCTTGTATTTGAGCATGATTAGGTTGCTAGTATGTTGTTTATTCCTTAAGCATGATTAGGTTGTTAGTATGTTATTTCCCTATGTATGTTATAGTTATTTACTTCGCAATAGGAGTTTTATCTATGTTTGTTTAGGTTGTTGTTTATTTTTCATGTTTGATAATGTAACATGTTCGTTGTGTGATATTGTATGTTTACCTTTATGAACGTGAATTAGATCTAGGTTAATCTCAGACATTTATGTTGTGTAGACTTGGTTAAATTATTGCACAATTCCGTTCATTACAAGTGGCATAAGTAAGGGACCATTCCGAACCCAACGGTTTGAGGTCTTCCCTTGCGAGGGGTGAGTGCGGCCTTAAATCATTTTCCCGGTTCACACCGGGTGGCGACTCTATTATTATTTCTCCGGTTTAGTCCCCCGTGGGCTACTCCGTACTCCCAACCGGGCCGCGAGCCCGGAACAGCGTCGTCCAGTTTCTGTGTCCTACAGCTATCTTTAGTTCCTTTACTCTTTGAGCCTTTACACCCTTGAAGTCTTTCAGTTCTACGATGACTTCTGGATTTGGCTTAGCTTACTGTGATTTCAAACTATTCTATCTCATACTGGCTATTACTATCTCATGATTCTTATCTAAGTTCTCTCAAATTCCTTGGTTGGACTATCTTTCTACCCTATAATTTCTATTTGTTCTGTCAGATATCCTTCCTTACTTGTTCAAATTCTTGTTGGGCTCTACGTTAGGGTGACTACACACTTTCCAAGTCTGGTTAGATATTTGTATGCTTACTATAGTCGAGCTACTGGAAGAAATAATTACTATTCGTTTTGTGGGATCTATATCGACTACTTCATGTCTTAATATTTCTCAACTTCTATTAACTGTTCTGAGATCTCCATTTGCATTGCCATTCTTAAGCTACGTTATCTATGTTACTATTTGTATTGAATTTCCTTATTACTTTCCGCATTCTTTTATATTATCATCATATCATATATCTTGGTTCTAAGTTGTGCTGCCAAGGCTAGTAATGGTTCGTCTTATGGGCTATTTATGGATTTTTACTATTCTTATAGGCCATAACTATGCCATTTAATATTACAGTTCATACTAATACTCTGGTTAACTCCTTGCGTATCTCCAATCTCATGGGTTTGTCCTTTTTAAACCTACGCGGATCTCTACTAGCATTGGTCTGGTCTAAAGGTTCTTACTGGTGCAACAAATTTGCCAATCCAATTTTTTATCGGATCCTTTATTTTCTAGCCGTATAAGCCTCATTGGCCCCCTCATCTGTGAACCATCTCTCAAGGTTCGTTATCTCTATCTCAGTGAATAGCATTGTGGGTACTGGGCTTTCGTATAATTATTTTCATCTATGCTGGTAAAGGACGAGACAAGGATTTACATTTCAACGGATATCATTATTCTTGTTCTGGTACTCTGTGTCCTAGTAGAGTCTATTACTCATGTAAGATAGGTATGAGATAGGCTCCGTCAGGACGGCTTCCTTAACCGGTATCGTTGAGGGGTAAGGATTTGAGTAGTTCGGGGTCTTTTTCACATCGCTTCCTTGGTTAAGGCAACTAATCATTTTTTCTTACAACTTTCATTTTACTTGCATGACGGCTTGGGTTTGGGGATCTATCATCTCTACATCCCTTTTTGGCATCTCTATCTATCGAAACTCCCACAACTAATCCTGATTTCTTACTTGTTTTACTTTTCTGACTATCCTTCATTACTCAGGAAACTTGCTATCCATACGAGGTACTCAAAGGCTATTGGATCCACTAGAAAGAATTTTCTGAGAAGGGAATGAATCTTACGAGAAGGGAAGGAACTTTACTTAGGTCTACGAGACATTTTACTCTTGCTCAGGCTTATTGTATTCTCTTTATTACTATATGTTTTGATATTATCTTATCCATCTGATTCCGTATCTCTACCCATTATTGTCTTTTGTTACCTTAAACATCTGTATTTTATTTTTTACTTTTCTTTTTAGCTTTCTCTTTCTATTTCTACTTTCCTATATGGTAATCCTTAGAACTTTGCTATCTATTCTCGTAGCTTATCTTAAGCTTCTGATGATCCACCAAGATAACTACAAATGGTTTCTCAACTTGGACAAAGTGTCTGGTTACTATCATAAGGAAGAATATTCGAAAGGCTTGGGAAATTCTTACTAACCTGTCTATAGGACTCGAGGACATACTCGAGGATCAGATACTGGAGAGGTAGTTCCTCACATACTAGTACCCCGGGCATACTACGTATATAAGACCCCAACACTCTATCCATTGCAGTCACTTACTCCCTAGACCATGCTCTTATACCATCTTTGTAACATCTATCTTTCAGAGATGTTATCGGCAGGGAATAGGCCGTCCTATCCCCCTAAGCCTCTGACTTTCTAACTATGGACAATACTACATTGTCTCAAATATAAACTCATACATGGGACCATTGCCCAAATCAAAGACATATATGCATGATAATACACATAACTGTATACTCAACATTACTTCTCTTTACAACTCTGTTCATGAACACTTATAACAAAATACACACACGATCTCAACTATACCAATGTATGATAATAACATTTCTATCGTGAATGAACTGTGTCTCTGACTTGACTTGGTGGACTCAACACCTAGTGATTGCCATCAATATCCATCCTCTCGAGCTCGTCCTCTGGGTATACCTACAAAACAAAAATACTAGGAGTGGGGGGGTTAGATCATTTGAACAACCTAGTGAGTGAATAGTTTAAAATAGAATGGTTCTAAAATCAAAATTGTCTTAAGAAACCATATTTTCTGAAAACTTTTTTATGTCTGAAAAACATTGAATTCTTTCATTAAAACTGGTCTCTCTTGAAAACTTTTTCATAAAATTTATCTTATTCTGAAAATCTGTTTCTGGAAATCCTTTTCTGAAAATCCGTTTAAGAAAAATAAGTATCTGAAAACCTCTCACATGGGGGCGTTACGTCACGCCGTCCCACCATACGCATAATCTGGTGGTCTTGGGGTGTTACGTCTCACCTTCCCCCAAGTCACTGAACTGGAGTCGGGGATGCGGATCTATGCTACCCTCCTGACTCAGATATGGGATTTAGGGGCATTTGTCATCCCTAGCCCTGAACTTCGTGCGCACACGATATCTATATCCGTCAATTTCATATCTGTGTCAAGTTACACCTGAGGTGGATTTTTCCCACATGCCTCCAAAAATCATTAAACTCAAGCTTTATAAAACATCACTTTCTAAAACATTATTCTAAATATTTTTATTCATAAAAACATCGAGATAAACTTGGTTGACGCCCTATGCGGAAAAGTAAGTTTCATCTCAAAATCACATAAGTAATCACAAGTTGAGAAAAAAGTCCACTCACAGATTTTAATATCTCGCTGGTACTATTTCACTTCGTCGAAGAAAATTTCGATTCTTGCCGACAATCTATAATCGATAAACTTAGTTAGAATGTAAATCGTGAAATATACTTCGTAACCTTTATCACTAGATGATGTATGATGTTTGTGACATGATGTAATGCGTGTAGGTACGCTAATACGAGACCCTTAGGGTGGCCTCTAACATCTTAAGTTGAAATTGAAATGATATGGAACTATTTTTGTTTCGCGCTGTGACGTTGGGTCTATCGCTTCGTGACGCAAACCTAAACAGACCCAGGAAAAGAGCATGTTCCATTTCGCATCGTGATGTTAGACTCTACGCGTCGCAATGACCACTTGATCAGGCTCGAGGCAGAGAGTCTCTGCTCATTATGCGTCGTGACGTTGAGCGTTCCGCGTCGCGATGCCTACATGTTCAGACCAATGCAGTGAGCACCTTCTGGTTACACGCCACGACTCTAGGTGTCGAGCGTCGCAACGTTAGACTGTTTTCATAGCCTAACACCAACTCTTAAAATGGCTAAACCTAAGTGCAACTCCAACACCCCACACTATGACCTTTACACAAGCACTTCTTTAAACTCCAACATCCATATATGATATACCAACATTACACCATCAAGGCAACCCTTTAATCTCATAATTCTCATTTTAGCTCAATATCTAGGATTTTCAAACTTTGGGAATTTCTTAATACACTCAATTTCTTAGTTCTTTATCCACCTAGATGCAAACTCTAGCATGCCAATAATACCAACATAGCATCATGTCACCATAATTCTACAATCCAAGTATTGGGTCAAGATTTCCTTACCTCAATTCACTAAATTTCATTCACTAAATAAGTCTTCTAAGCTTGCCATTCCATTTCTTAGCTTGTTATGTATTAATTTGCTTTTGATTCCTCATTACCTTTGGTGAGAAAAATGGTTTCCATCTTATTTCTTCCTTATTTTCTTCTTTCTTCTCTTTTTCACGTTTTCTCTCCTTCACAAATGTTAGAGATACATGAATAGTGATATATGAATAGTGTTCTATATTTATACTAGGGGCTGAATAAGTATTTATTTAATGGTACAATATCAGAAATTTTGAGAAACTTAGAGAATTATCTAGATTAGTCCTCATGTATTATTCATCTAAATTTTTGAATTATATTTTTGACCTATTTCCGATTCAAATTTTGAAAATTTCCACAATGAAAGTTGTAGATCTCAGTCTTAGCTTTCAGACGATATAAAATTCATAAAAATCGGAGTTCATATGAAAAAGTTACGGTCCAAATACCATGGGCTGTTCGGATTGAGTCTTGGGATAAATTTTATATCGGAACTATGAGGAATTTATCAAATGTTCACGCACCCACATGCTTGAACATGATTTATGTCATGTATCATGCCATCTATAACATAGTAGTCATTGTGATTACCAGGTGTTACAGGAAGACTCATTGGAAATCAATTTGAATACATTTTTTCTTCTTTATATATACATGGCAGTGAGTAGAAAAATTTACTCATTGCCGCCCATTGTTACCCGTATTTGGGGAGAGTTTTGTGTTGTTTTTCGGTGCATCTCTTTCGGGACATTAGGGGATGATTCAAGGGTGTTATGAGGCTGTTTTAGTGAACAAAAATTGGACCATAATCGTTGCTCTTATTCATGTGGTTGTGCACGCATAACGTGTACAAAATAGTCCAGTATTGCGCTGCTGTTCGGGGGCTAAGAAATAGTCAAAAACATAAGCAAAAATAAGTCCAAAAGGGTTGGTAAGATTCAATTAAAAAAGGGTAAAGGCATAAAAATTTTCAAGGTCGATCCATGTGCCTAACACGCTTCCGCCTCACGGGTAATCATTTCCTATAAAACTCTCTTAATATGCCTAAGGACAAATGAAAGTATTAAATTCTTGAATGAGAACCCAATGACCATATTTATAGATATGGAGGGTTACCTTTATAAAGACACATTTAACTTAAAGGATGTGATCCTTTAAGAGTTATAACCCTTCAAGATACTCTTTTAATTTAAAGTTTTATATCATTTCACTTTAAAGATTATATCCTTTAAATTTGTGTTTTTCCTAAAAGTCAAATTTTAAAAGACATGTCTTTTCATGAGACACCATATAAATACACCTATTATTTATAAAATTTCCTACACTTCTTTAGTTTCACCCTCATAATTTATTTATGTTGAAAAAATAGCATGATTTACTATTGAATCATGATTTCGAGTGTGACACACGTAATGAAAGTAAGAAGTCATGAATGGTTTAGATTATTCTTCGTGAGTACTTTGAAACCATATATTTATATGCTTAATAATATACACCTAAGTTCATTTTTTTCGAATTAATTCTAATAAATATCGATATCCAGATTGAAACTGATAAGAAATCAAGAAATTAAAAAAATAATAAGACAGATTGATTGGAGTATATAGACGGGATGTGTTATTTATCATTTTTAACATACATAATTCAATCAAAACATGCAACCATGAATCAAACATAAACTCAAAGTCTTAGAAAAAACTTGTGGAATATTTTGTAAAGGATGAAAAATCTCAAACCAAATCGAGAAATCTATGTCCTTAAAAACTTATTAGCACCACCTCGGTGCACTTACGGATCTTTTGGCTAACGTTGTAACACCTCAGGTGTTTGACATGGTCAGTAAGTTCATCATGGTCATATAAGATATTTATATGATGCATATTCCTCGAGTAGTATGTATGCATGTTAACTAAGATTACGGTCTGAGTTCATGAGCATTAAGTCTCATTTTGCCTTAGATTTTCAATTTCAGCATGTTCGTGTTTGTGTTGTGTTTGTATGGAGTTCACATGCAACCAACAATTGCTCTTGTGGCATGTTCTTCTAGTCGTTCGAATGAAACTCTCCAAAGAGTTCACGTTCGAGTCACATTCGACAGGTCGTTCGCACGCAAACTTATAGAATACTCACGTTCTAATTACATTCGACAGACATTCAAACATAATAGTGAGTTTTTACATAGAAAATTATAGAATTTAAGGCCCACTATTATAAAGGCCCTAAGATATTTTTCTCATGTTCTCGCATCTCTCTCCCTATTCATCATCTTCTTTATTTTAGATCCCTAAATCAAGAAAACTACTTGAACCTCATGCATCCACAAGCATCAAAAGAGTCAAGTAAGCTCATTTCCATCCATTTTAGCTTTTATTTTGATGTTTCTTCATGAATTTATCATGCTAGAGGTTATGACCCATGAGCATATATCATGAATTTTACATAAATAGCAAGTTAATCAAGTTTAGATAAGTGTTTAGTAATAAGGTACATGTATGGATTAGATTGAATCATTTATATGCCATGATAGAATAATACCCTAGGTTGTGGGTATTTTGATTTGTTGGGAAATCTATGGGTTGGAGAGTAAGAACCATGCTTAAATAGGTTGATATTAACATGATATGGCATTCGTTGGACTTGATTTAAGTTGAAACTTCAAAGAGTGAAAATTGACCATTTTAGCTGAAACCGTGTTTATGTGTGGGGGTTGATTTTGAGAAATGATATCAATGGTATGATGACGTTTATGTTTTGTGTAGTTGGAAATTCTCAAGGGGAAACAAATTTAGTCATGGTCGAAATAGGTTAGTAAGGAGGAGAGTTTATTGTTGTTTTATGACAACAATTATGATGGTTTTGTTGTGGAGTTTGCACATGTGTTTGGGGAGTGGCTGTGAATGAGATTAGTGTTATGTGATGATGATGATATTGTTGGACAATTATGACCCATAGCGTCACTATTTGTACAGATCATGGTGTTGTTGTACAAATTAACTATGTGACAAAGGAGATTGCTCTCTTATCATTTGTGATTAGATCACCAAGATGTATAAATGATAGGAGGTCCTTATGATTTGTTCCTGGATTGAGAATGATATGAGACAATATCAGTCCACGAAGGATAAATCATTAAATATCCCTAGTCAGAGTATTATCGAGATTGGACATCGATAAATACGTAAAAGACTAGAATTACACTTGTGCGCGTTGTGAGGGCACAACGACATAGTTCTCATATATTTGGGTATAGGATACTCATGCAAGTGTAATAGGAGGTTATGTTTTACCGATGGTACGGGAAACAACTTCGCTCTGGATAGACCCCCTCGGAATTCCATTGGTAGTATGACTATGTGTCTATGGAAGTCCGAAATCATGGTAGGTGTATTTGGTCTTAACCTGAGACTTGCACCGCTAATACTTACGACAATCAATATACTTTAGTTTTGGTCGTCCAGGACTTTAACCGGTTTCTGTGTACGCCTCTTCTGGGTATATCGAGAATCGTAGTGTGTTGGGTGTGATGTCAAGACGGAAGTATCACTCCAGTCATATGGAGATGATGGTCACGTAGGATACGGGACTAGTTCTCTTAAATGCTGCAGCTATCGGGATATTATGACTAGGTCATGTATATCCGATTATAGAGAGTAATCACCAGACATCCGATATGTGTTTCGTATGGGGCAGACATAATTCCAGCCCCAGGCCTAGCACGTGACATCCGATACTGGATCGACATACACAATACTACGTATACTACGCCTGATATAGATCCTATATTCCTGTAAGGATATTTCTGGAGAATTGGGTAGGCATGGCGCTTTGCTAGAAGCCAACCTTGTCTTGTAAATCGGTATAAACGTAGTACTAGGTACTTACGTGTTCGGATAGTCCGACGACCGCATTTACTGCCAACATATCCGGGGATCTATGGGTCGCTTCCCGAAGATTCACCGATGACGTATGACTCGCACTTTTATTAATCTGGGATTAATTAATTGAGAGAGAAAAATAATCTGGAATTAATTGTGGAGATATTTTATCTGGGATAAAATATCAATTAAAGAGAGATAACGATTAATTTGGAATTAATCGATAAAATAATATATTCGATATATTATACGAAATTGGATTTTGACGCGAAATTAAAATTAGATTTTAATTCGGAAGAACGAATTAATTTAGAATTAATTCATTAGTGATGTGAATAGTAATTATACTAGGCATGATTATTTAATTAAATTAGATTTAATTACATCGCAACGGAAAATTCGTTAATTCGGAATTAACAAACCCGAGCCCGGGATTATTTGCGAGCGCATTCATATTTCGAATTCGAGTACGGTACGCAAGTCAAATCAACGTCAAATCGCTAGTCGCATCTAGCGTCACATCATTCGTCAATCAAGTGATAGATGTTTTTCACTTTGAGTGATTGACGCCAGTCATTATTCACTGATTGATGGGAAGTGATGTGTGTGGTTGGCAAGCATTTATGGCTTGAAATTTTGAAAGAGAAAATAAGTAAATTAATTTTGGAAATTAATTAAGTGTATTAGATACACTTTCTTCTTCCAACCTAACTCTCTCTTCTCTCTTTCTTCATCTCTCATTCACGCCCACTGTGGGTTGTTCTTCACTGGTTTGCCGAGAGCCAAGGGAGAAAAGGGAAGCAAAGTGTGGTGATTTTGTGGCAAAATCATCAAGAGCTAGCACTTCGAGAGACATGCGAAGGTGATAGGGAAGTCCACCCATGATCTTGGAATCATTTGACGAAGCTTGGAGCTTGACGAAGGATGATTGAAGCCGAAAATTGAGGAGCAACAGCAGCTCACTGCCGTGACCATCCATGAGCAGAAATTGAATTTGTGTTCGTCATAGCGTCGCTCAATCGATCGATTTGAGTATTCCGCAACTCCGTGATGTATTCGCATGTTTATTTCTTGTTTTGTATTCGATCCCCGGGGCCGTAGAACTCCAACAATGGTATCAGAGCGATTGAAAAGCATGAAATATGACTTAGGGTTAAAATTTGGGTAAATTGATTTTGAGCATGATTTAATTAAATTGTTTGATTGAATATGTTTAAATGATGTTTTATTGGATATTGATTGGATCAATTTCAAGAAATTGTGTTTGGAATATTTTTCCCCAAATTGGATGTGTTGGCCGAATGTCAACTAGCCCTAAATGTCTTGGATTTTCATTTTTTGATCATTGGATGTGTTGGAAATCAATTGGGAATATTGATTTAATGTTGATTTGGATTTAATTGGATTGAATTCGAATTTGAAAAAATAATCCCCACAAAGCCGAGACATAAAGAAGCATGTTTGGGTTTGATTTTTTGTTAAATTGTGTTGGACACTATTTGATGTTAAAGAGCATGATTAATTAGGCTAATTGATGCTTTAGAAATGTTAATTGGGTAATTAATTATGATATACACTTTGGTAATTAAATTGGGAATTTGGAATTTGTAATTTAATTATATTGGGCCTAATTTTGGAAATTGGACTTTGAAAGTTGTTATTGGGCTTATTGGGTTTGGTTGTACCAAGTTAGGTTTAGGAAAAATTGGTTTGATCCAATTGGGCCCAAAACCGCATCCATAAAGCCCAAATGCGACTAATGGACCTTTAAAGTTTAATTGGGCCTAATGGGCCTAAATTGATTTCTGGGCTTATGGGGTAACTCCCGGATTGGACTTTGGTTATTGGGTTCGACCCGAGTTGACCAAAAGTCCACACCTTAAAGAAATTAATTAAAAGCCCATTGGACTTTAATTAAATTGACGTTGGACGTTAATCGGGCTTTGAGACCCGTAACGATTAAATTTGGAATTTAAGCCGTAAAAGTTCGTCAAATAAAGTGTAGTATTTAATTTGGAATTAAATAAATGGATTAGTATTTAATACAAATTGAATTGGATTTAATTTTGTAGTTTAATTTAATTTGAGAATTCATACTTTGAGTACTTATTCGCAAAACGGGTTTAATTTGACTCGAGCAAAATCAAATCATTGTTTGAACATTGGATGGTCACTAATTATCAGATTAATTAATTTGATTAGATTGATTGATAGCATGCTTGTGTGAATACATGGTTGCGATGCATGAATAATGTATATCAGATGGATATTAGATGGGTGGGGCAATTTTAGAAATTGTTGTAATAAATTTGGAATTTATTAATTGGACCTGCGTGTCCAGCCTTATTACCTCCTTAATCTTTGAATTCTCTTCTCACCTATTCCTCTCAATGTAAATGAGGTTTCTTTAGAAGTGTAGTGTAACGGGTAGAAGTAATACTTGTGCTAGCGGGAGAGAGAAATGGAGAGATTTGATCTAGGATCAATGTGTTAAGTATCCATCTGCATATCATTATTATTTATTATACGCGCTTTATTATGTGTTTAGAATGCATGTTTAAGGGTGTATGATGATGAGACCTTAACAAAGATAATAAATTGGTTGCCAATTTGCACTCGAAAAACCCTCGCAAAATATTAAGCGTTTTTCCTTCCATTGAGTGATTCTTACTCAAGATCCAAGACTGGCATTGGCTTGTTGGCCAAAGTCAAGGCCTTTGTCCGTCGAGGATATGTTTGAATCACGAGAGCTTTATTTCATATCAGTGTCTTGTCCAAGTTGTGGTTTGTTGGCCAAAGTCAATATCACTTCTTGTCCATCGACATTGATTACGAAGCTTTCCATAGTCAATGGGTCGCGCTTGACTGGGATCACTAAGTTTGTTGTGCCAAAGCCTAGGCTTAGTTGATTCGGAGGAAAAATGTTAGGTAATATATTGGATATATTGGCATATATAAGATATATGTTTCGGACTTGGATGTCCCCCTACTGGATATAGGAATTGGATTGGATCCAATTGATCTTATAGATCTACCTAGTTAATTATCATACAATTTGTTGGCCAAAGTCAAGATTGTGTGATATTTAACGGGATCCTAGCCCGCTAGGAAACACGGTTTCCCGAGTACTCGACAGAGGGTTAGAGGCTCGCCGAAAAATAGTGGGAGGCAAGAATTGAATTTGCAATATTCGTTTAATTACTTACCATACGCGCTCAATCACAAACATCATTCGTCAAATTATTAAATGTTTGTTGGACTAATATTTAAAACGTTGTTTTAATTAACAGTTGGACTGTATTCAAACATATTAAAAGTATAGTTGATTAATATAGTTGGACTATAATAATCATTATATTTAAAAGTACCTAAATCGTTGATTAAATAGTTGGACTATTAAAATCAAGATAAAATTGAAAGATTGACATTTAAAACATAATCCTATGGAAAATGTATTTAAATGGTTTAATTTTTCAAATTTGGAATAAAGTTTCAGGATGGTCCTGGAAAATAATAAGTTACTTTATTTGATAAAATAACATATTAGGCCTAAGCCTGGAGTTAAGCAAATAGTAGAGCATAATCTTTGGAAGATTTATGTAATGATAACTTAAGTGCTTAATCCATTAAGCTTGTCGCAGTAGACTCCTTAATTTCTTTGTCAGAACTAAGGGTTAGATCCTTAAAGTATGATAATGAAATTGAAGGATCTTATAAATCTATACTTAGATTTTAGAAGTACTAAATTGCAATAATAACTCTTGGAGAGTTAATGACTATTCTCAAGCAGATAAAGTCAAAGTTTGCAATAAGACAAGTAGCACTAGTCGCACCTTACTTCGATATTCTAGAAACCCGAAGCTTGGCCAAAGGCTTCTGGAATATGAAAATGGCAAAGGCAAAATCATTATAATCTTCTGGGAAGATAAAGGACATATCCCAAAATGTCTGCCAAAATATGGCAAACAAGATCGCGGAAGCGTGACTGCCATTTGGACAAGGCAGACATGAAGGTATTGAAGACGAGCAAGGCTCTGACTTCATATATGTTTGTCATAATTATGTTCATTGCTAGTATTAAAATTGGATTTTAAATACTTAGTGTGATACATAAAATATATGTATTGATGTTCAGAATCTGTATGAACAGGATACTGACTTCAATAGAGATTAATCTGCGAATTGGAAACGGGACGAAAGTCGCTGTTTTAACCGTAGATACCTAAGCTTAGGAACTACCTTCGGATGTGACCTAAATTAGGAAACTATTATAATGTAACTAGTTTGATTAGAGACATTAGCTCCATATCAGTGTTTAACCCGCTGCGGGTGAACCTTTATATTCTAGAACACTAAAGTGTTTTATTATATAAAGATGATATTGAGATAAACACATTAGATGTGAATAACAGAATTTATATTTTGAATATAAATAAATCTCAAATGTATTACATGACAAACAAATAGCTCAAACTGATTTGATCAGAAGAAACTAATTTGTGGCATTGTTGTCTGGGACACAATTAAACAAGAATCGTATATCCACACTTTCGAAGAGTGGGTACTCGGACTGATTTGATTCTACTCAAATAAAGTCTACGAATCTAGTTTATTGGGCAATGTGCCTAAAACTCCTTTACTTGGTAAAAGTGTAAGTGCCACCGATCTGTTAGCCCTAATTCATAGTGAAGCAAGTGGGCCCATGTCTAGCTAGGCTAGAGGTGGATATGAATATTTCGTGACCTTTACGGATGTGGCATCGCGTCATGGTTATGTGTTTCTTTTAGAACACAAATCAGAAATTTTTAAAGTTTCGACACGAAGTAGACAAACAGACCGGCTAAAGTATTATACCGTCACGGTTAGACCGTAATGGAAAATACTTAAGCAATAAGTTTCTAATATACTTGAAAGAGTATAGTATTCTTTCAATGAGGACTCCTCCCGGAACACGTCATTTTGACGGTGTGTCCGAACGGATAAACCGAATTTTATTGGACATGATAAGGTTAATCATGAGTCGCTCTGAGCTACCATTTCCTTCAACGGATAAACATTTAAACAGTGCATAACTTATTTTGAATAAGGTTCCATAAAATCTGTTTGACAGACTTCATATTAGATATGAACAGGAAAGAAACCAGATTTCTCAATCCTGATCATTTGGGAATGCTATACATATGTTTGGATGATACCAAACTAAAACCCAAATTGGATAAGTGCCAATTGTAGGTTATCCTAGGGATACCAATGTATAGTACTTATACAACTCACATGAGAACAATTTAATTGTTGCTCACCATGCGGTTTTCCTAAGAGGAATACCTATATGTAGTGGTTAGTGGGAGGATAGTAAAACTCGATGAAAATCGAACTAATACTGTTCCAGGCACCGAATCCGAATGGAACACAAATAGTTCATCAATGATGAAACTATACCAGTAATCTTCGAATACACAAGAACCGCGTATGTCGGAGAGAGTCAGAAAACAACCTGGGGTATGAGTTTCTGATCTCACCTCATAAAGATGTCAATCTTATTGAGGAATACCAATTGACTACGTATGAGGAAGTGATACAAGGTATCGACTCCCTATTATGGCAAAGTGCCATGATATCCGAATTGGATTCCATGTATATCAACAAGTTTGGATACTAGTTGATGTACCGCAAGGCATTGTGCCTATTGGTACTATATAAGTCTTCAAGGAAGACATACATGGATGACAACATACCAACGTATAAAGCTAGGCTTTTAGCGGAAAGGTATCGTTATCAACATTGTGTTGATTACGATTCAACCTTTTACATGTTGCCATGGTAAATCCATTTGGATAATGCTTGCTGATGCTGCATGTTTCATTTATGAAATATGACAGCCGAACGGGAAAATCGCTTTCCTGAAAAGGAAACCTTTAGGAGGATGTTAAAAACATCCTGTCGGTTTTGTCGTATCATAACTAGCGAACAAGGTTTGCAGGTTATTCGATCCATGTTTGGATTGAAGCAAGCATTAGGTTCTTGGAATTATCGTTTTGATGTAATCATAATAGTTTATGATTTAATTCAAAACGAAATGATTCTTGTGTATATAAGGAGGTTAGTGGGAGCGCACTGATAGTGGCTGTCCTATAAATAATGATAATATGTCATTTCTTGGAAATGATATTCCCATAATAACAATCAGTGAAAGCTTGGCTTTCATGATAATTCTCCGTAGAATTCTTAGGAGAAACAACCTTTATTCTAGGAATAAAGATCTACTGGGATAGATTAAGTTGTTAAAACTCTCCAAGAATTCGTACATTGAAAAATGTACGCGACCTGATGTCTCATACGCTTTAAGCATATGGATTCACAATCAGGCCAATCCAAGTGATAGTCACTGGATTGATGTTAAGAACATCCGTTAGTTTCTTAGAGAACTAAGGACGCTGTCTTAATCTATGGAGAAAGAGAACTTGAAGTGACTGGGATCACTACTGCAAGTTTCCTAAATCGATTAAACGACTATAAGTCACAAACGGTACTATACAGTTTGAATAACGGTACAGTGAGCTGGAAATCTTCCAAGCAAGATACTGTTACCAAATAAACAACAAATGCAGGTTATTGCTGCAGCTGAGGCAGCAATAGAAGCCATTTGGGTCGATAAAAAATCTAATTAGATTAGATATAGTTCTGTTAGCAGCTGAGCTAGGCGTCAGCACAGGCTAAAGAATTAATGGTCTCATCAATGATCCAGATATATACTTCGATATTCATCTAATTAGTTCGGATCATACATCGTGGCGATGTGATGATCGTATAAATCACATCATATGATAATCAAGCAAATCCATTGACGAAAGCCTTTTCTCAGCAATTTGAGCCAACCGTACATAGTTCGGGTGTCAGACACTCGAGTGACTGGCTATAGGCCAAGTGGGAGATTGTTGGACAATTATGACCCATAGCATCACTATTTGTACAGATCATGGTGTTGTTGTACAAATTAACTATGTGACAAAGGAGATTGCTCTCTTATCATTTGTGATTAGATCACCAAGATGTATAAATGATAATAGGTCCTTATTATTTGTTCCTGGATTGAGAATGATATGAGACAGTATCAGTCCACAAAAGATAAATCATTAAATATCTCTAGTCAGAGTATTATCGAGATTGGACATCGATAAAAGTGTAAAAGACTAGTATTACACTTGTACGCGTTGTGAGGGCACAACGACATAGTTCTCATATATTTGGGTATAGGATACTCATGCAAGTGTAATAGGAGGTTGTGTTTTACCGATGGTACGGGAAAGAGCTTCGCTCTGGATAGACCCCCTCGGAATTCCATTGGTAGTATGACTATGTGTCTATGGAAGTCCGAAATCAGGGTAGGTGTATTTGGTCTTGACTTGAGACTTGCACAGCTAATACTTACGACAATCAATATACTTTGGTTTTGGTCGTCCAGGGCTTTAACCGATTTCTGTGTACGCCTCTTCTAGGTATATCGAGAATCGTAGTGTGTTGGGTGTGATGTCAAGATGGAAGTATCACTCCAGTCATATGGAGATGATGGTCACGTAGGATACGAGATTGGTTCTCTTAAATGCTGCAGCTATCGGGATATTATGACTAGGTCATGTATATCCGATTATAGAGACTAGTCACCAGACATCCGATATGTGTTTCGTACGGGGCAGATATAATTCCAGCCCCAGGCCTAGCACGTGACATCCGATACTGGATCGACATACACAATACTACGTATACTACGCCTGATATAGATCCTATATTCATGTAAGGATATTTCTGGAGAATTGGGTAGGCATGGCGCTTTGCTAGAAGCCAACCTTGTCTTGTAAATCGGTATAAACGTATTACTAGGTACTTACGTGTTCGAATTGTCCGACGACCGCATTTACTGCCAACATATCCGTGGATCTCATGGGTCACTTCCCGAAGATTCACCGATGACGTATGACTCGCACTTTTATTAATCTGGGATTAATTAAATGAGAGAGAAAATTAATCTCGGATTAATTGCGGAGATATTTTATCTGGGATAAAATATCAATTAAAGAGAGATAACGATTAATTTGGAATTAATCGATAAAATAATATATTCGGTATATTATACGAAATTGGATTTTGACGTGGAATTAAAATTAGAATTTAATTCGGACGAACGAATTAATTTAGAATTAATTCGTTAGCGATGTGAATAGTAATTATGCTAGGCATGATTATTTAATTAAATTAGATTTAATTACATCACAACGGAAAATTCGTTAATTTGGAATTAACGAACCGGAGCCCGGGATTATTTGCGAGCGCATTCGCATTTCGATTTCGAGTGCGGCACGCAAGTCAAATTAAGCGTCAAATCGCTAGTCGCATCTAGCGTCACATCATTTGTCAATCAAGTGATAGATGTCTTTCACTTTGAGTGATTGACGCCAGTCACTATTCACTGATTGATGGGAAGTGATGTGTGCGGTTGGCAAGCATTTATGGCTTGAAATTTTGAAAGAGAAAATAAGTAAATTAATTTTGGAAATTAATTAAGTGTATTAGATACACTTTATTCTTCCAACCTAACTCTCTCTTCTCTCTTTCTTCATCTCTCATTCACGCCCACTGTGGGCTGTTCTTCACTAGTTTGCCGAGAGCCAAGGGAGAAAAGGGAAGCAAAGTGTGGTGATTTTGTGGCAAAATCATCAAGAGCTAGCACTCCGAGAGACATGTGAAGGTGTTAGGGAAGTCCACCCATGAGCTTGGAATCATTTGACGAAGCTTGGAGCTTGACGAAGGATGATTGAAGCCGAAAATGGAGGAGCAACAGCAGCTCACTGCCGTGACCATCCATGAGCAGAAACTGAATTTTTGTTCGTCATAGCGTCGCTCAACCGACCGATGTGAGTATTCCGCAACTCTGTGATATATTCACATGTTTATTTCTTGCTTTGTATTCGATCCTCGGGGCCGTAGAACTCCAACAGATATAGACATGTGTATGGCATGTATAATGTAGAGTTAATGCTAATTTGAGGAATTCACCATGATACTTATATTGGGTATATTTGGCCACTAAGGGTTTGGGTTGGTCGTAACCACGGGATTGGGGTGGCTCAGTGTAATTAGCGTGGTTTGACATAGTCATGCATGTTTTGCATGTTTTGGGTATTTCAAGTTACTATATGGGTTACGTTGAAATATTTGTCCTGTATATCATGAGCATTCACGAACATGTTTAAATCTGTCTGTTCAAGTATGTTAATCGTACTTGAACATTTGATAGATGTTGCACAGGAATCCCTTCGGTCGCATTTATGTCTCTGGCATGTCAGTGATTGGTCGTCGGTTCAGTGAGTGGACACTACCATTTTCCTTCAGTCTTCGGGTTATTTATGTTCATGTTATTCTTAGTTTCCTGTATATGTATACGTATTATGATATTTGTTATATGTTAGATGCTTTTGTTTCCATTTCCTACTTCGTTATCAAGTTTATGTTTTCCGTATATGATTTTAGCTTACGTTTTCAGTTTACGATATATGCTTCTGTTTGTGTTTATGTTTCCACATCTTATGTTCATAGTTTATATTTTGGTTTGTGAAGTTCTCCTTTAGAAGTATTGGTTAGGATTCTGTTCGGCTGGTGTCTATCTCATACATATTTTAAAATAGGTAATGGGCTCTGTACAAACTTGTTTGTATAAGCCAGTACGTGTGTTGGTCCATATGTATCGATAGTTCAGATTTCAAATTTTGCTTCTGTATATTATGTTTACGTATTCGAATTTTGTTTTATATGTATGGGTTTTCGTGTGACGTTCATAAGGGTCCTGACGTTAGATTATGTTTCCGATTTTTATTACGAGTCAGCTCTGTGAGTATGTAATTCTGATTTCTGATATCTAAGATATTCCGATTTAAGTTTTTAACGATATTTTGACTGTATTTTTAAGGGGTTTTAAAAGAAAAGATTTCAGATAATTTGTTTTTCAATATGTTTATGATATATGATTTCGTCTCGGCACCTGAACTTTGTTTTTGATTTTCTTAAACCGTAAAACTTTGTCTCTGTCGAGACACTTGAAAATTTATTTATGTCACGGTGCTTGATAGTTTTTATGTTCTTGACCCTCCGTAACGTTTGATGATATGTTTCATCTCGGATTTACCGAGGCGCTTGTTCTGGGGTCCTGACCATCGAAAAATAGCAGTCCACTACCTTTTGTTGACATGGTCTTGTTCGAACATTGTTCGATCTTTGCGTGCGACCCGAAAATGGACGCTTGTATGATTTTCGACGATATGATTTGGAATATGTTTTCAAAGTATGATTTCAGTTTATAAGATATATGTTTTCAATTAATGATAAATGATTATGTTTTCTGATGTCAGTTTTCGGTTGACGTTATTCGGTATTATGATGAGTCTGATCTCTGTTGACGTTATACAATATTCGGTTTCGTTATGTTTTGTTTTTAAATGACGTTATATGAATTTCTATCATGTCAGATTTTCATTTGGCTTTTAGTCAGTTTTCTATTAATGTTTTACAGTTTACGTCTTTTCGGGTCATGGTGACGTAATTTCAACTTCTGTTAACATTTTCTGTTCTTGACATATTTTGGTTTCCGAGTCATGTCTCTGATTTCTGAATTTTGTTATTTTAAAGTCTTTTGGTTTCTGATATAGATATCAGTCTCGTTATAAGTTACTGGATAAATTCAGTATATGTCTATGAGTTTCAATTATGCTATCACATATATATATGGCTTTGTTTTCAGTTTTCAGCTCTGTCACACTCCTCTGGTCAATTTCGACGTTATTATGTTATATTTTTATACATATGTATACAATATATTAATTTGTCGTTGTTTTCAGTGTTCACTCACCAGGTCTTTTAAAAGATCTGACCCCCCACTCTCCAGTGTTTGTGTTGCATCTTGCTTTTGAGGAAGAACTTTGGAGGAGATGGGAGCGCAACAGCAGTCGTTAACACCACGATCCACATGTTGTCTGAGTCTGGGCTCTTGGTCTTGTATTTGTTTGTGTGTCAGGCCTTGAGGCCGGTTTGATGTGTTTATGTATGTGCTGTATATGTTAAAAGATTAATGCGATATGATATATCTGATATGAAAGAATGATTATGATATGTGTGTTTTGAATGTCTGGATATGGACTATGTATAATTACGGATGAATAGTATTGTCATATTTTTCATCACGTTTCTTTCTGTTAAAAGCTCATCCCGTTCCATTAAAAATTTCTAGACACTTTTTTTGTATCTTTCGATTCTATTTTCAAATCAAGAAAAAAATTATATTCTAAATCTCATCTCAAATGGGATGTGATCTCATTAGGACGAGACTGAATGATGAAAATTGGCATCCAAGATGTATGAATCTATTTGATATAAATGAAAAACAATACCCTTATTTGAGAAAACATAAACATTTAGGAATCCAAATGTTATTACCCCCATTTATTAGTTTTCATTTTCATTTTTTAATTTTTTTTTAAAATTACAAACCCGAACGCCGAGAAAGTGACAAAATAGAAAATAAAAAAACGAAGCAAAGAAAACAAAAAAAATAAATAATTCCCAGAACTGGGGGGAAAGCCCCACGGTTTTCGTGTTGAAATTTCGTAGAGAAACGGAACTCTTCGATTAGAATTTTTACATTTTTGCCCCAAAACCAATTCTTTTTCATTTCTAATATCCAATCGATCGATTGGATTGGGGCTTATATAATTGTGTCTACATATATATATATTTATTTATTTATATTGTTTTTTTTTTTTTTTTAATTTTATCAAAAAGTGGCTTAAAAAAAAAGAAAAAAAAATGAGCTCACAAAGGCAGGTGAATTTTCGAGACCTTGTGGAGGAAGGGAAGAAGAGAATCGTCATTTTGGTTATATGCGTCGTTGGATTATCATATCTAATGTCTTGTAAGTTTTTTTTTTTTTTTTTTTTTTTAAATTTATTTAATTTTATGGTGTTTTTGATTGAATTTCTAGTGAAAAATCGTGTTAATTTTGAGTAAATATTGTGTTTTAAGTAGGATTTTGTTTAATTTTAGGTTATTTGATGTTAATATTATGTTTTCATAGCTTTATAGAAAGTGATGAAAAGTTCTAATAGACATGAGTGCTTAGCATTGGCATAGCTGTCAATGGATATACAATGAGGCATGGTAGAATTATTGTTTGAGTTCGTTTCTGGAGGATATGAATGCATTTGCTGATGAACGATTTGATTTATTTGGTTAGTATTAAGCG
Source organism: Zanthoxylum bungeanum (assembly GCA_019454045.1). Lineage (NCBI taxonomy): Eukaryota > Viridiplantae > Streptophyta > Magnoliopsida > Sapindales > Rutaceae > Zanthoxylum > Zanthoxylum bungeanum. The sequence goes on from SKCR01025320.1 coordinate 118,541, forward strand.
GAGTTAATGGGTTATGTGGTTCTGACACTTCTTATGGTTTAGTGGAGTCAGTAGTGGTGAAAAAACTAATTTCTTGAGCGAAGATAATGGCCGAGTTTGATGCAATGCTTTCTTTTGGCATTGCTATTAGGAACAGATGATTAGATCATATATAGTTTAGGTTCTTAGTCTAATAATGACTCGGTGTCCTTTCACCTTTTATTTCTCTTTTCCTTTTACATGCCACCTGTAAGAGAAATCTGAAGCCATGAATAAATGGTCTTCATCCAGTGACAGATTTGATTCGAGGTTTACAATGATTTACATTGCAATAGTGGACTCTAAACAGAATGCATACTGTAATCTTTTCACCGTGTTGACTGTTGGGACCTGAGTCTTTTAAGGATTGCATGAAAGAAGTGTTGCGTATTTCAGCTGTTGAGATTGTTTTATTTGTCTTCAAAACTTACTGTTCAACCTCTTATTTCAGTGACAAGCTCCTCGGTCTTGGTTAACTTGCCTGCTGCAGCCTCCTTGATTATTCTCCTTCGGTATTTCTCCTTAGATTTTGAAATGCGGAGAAAAGCTGCTGCATACAACAATAAACCTTCCTCTGAAAATCTAACATCTCAAAATAAGCCTCCAGAACGCCCTAAAGTTGTCGCACGTTCTGACTGGAGAAGAAATATTAATTCTCCTGTTCTTGAGAATGCGATAGATAAGTTCACCAGGCATATTGTTTCTGAGTGGGTTACAGATCTCTGGTATTCTCGTTTAACAACTGATAAAGAAGGTCCAGAGGAACTGGTACAGATCATAAATGGTGTTTTTGGGGAATTTTCTGGTCGCACGAGGAATATTAATATTATTGAGCTTCTGACCAGGTTTATGTCCTTGCCCGCTGTGCGTTCCTAAATTTTGGGTTTTGTTTAAATTAAAAGCGAAATATATGGTACTAATTTTCTTCTAGAATGATTCAGGGATTTGGTCAATCTCATCTGCACCCACCTGGAGCTTTTTCGTGCTTGTCAGGCTAAGATTGAAAAGAAGCATTCAGAACCTCTGACTATAGAACACAGAGACATTGAAATAAGACATGTCTTGGCTGCTGAGAACAAGTTGCACCCTGCTTTATTTTCTGCTGAAGCTGAGCACAAGGTTGTCTTTTTGTATTTGGATTTCCTAACTGTGTTTATATATGTAACCTGAAAGGGTGAAAGTATTATTCCTCAACTGTATCAACTTGTGCCAATGGTACTGACAATACTTACTGACCTTATGTTGCAGGTTTTACAGTTTTTAATGGATAGTCTCATTTCCTTCACATTCGGTCCTCAAGATCTGCAGTGCTCCTTCTTTCGGTATATTGTCAGGGAGCTGCTTGCTTGTGCCATAATTCGACCAGTCTTAAACTTAGCCAATCCAAGGTAATCTCTCCTTTTATTTAACCTTTTTTTTTGTTATAGTGTTCTCAACATCTTGTAATTTTGTGACAGGTTTATTAATGAAAGGATTGAATCCTTAGCAATATCTATGACAAAGGCTAAAGGAGTTACGACTGCACAAGAGACATCTCAGTCGAAACCCAATGGATCTTCCAGGATCTCTACTGATCATTTTTCTAGGTTTCTAGATCCTTCTGTCACTGGTGTTGAACTTGTGCAGTTAAAAAACAATCAACCTAGAAGTGCTTCAGTTACATCTCCAACAGATAATCAGAATGGATATCATCTTTCAAAAGATCCATTGCTTTCTCTTGATACACGATCTACCCGTTCATGGGGTTCATTGCCCATGAACTCAGAAACTACTGATGAAAAATGCATTCAGCGACACCATTCAGGAGGAGAATGGGCCGACAAATTAGATCTGATTTCCCGCCGAAAGACTCAAGCCCTTGCTCCAGAACACTTTGAAAACATGTGGACAAAAGGGAGGAACTACAAAAGGAAGGATGGTGAAAATCGGGTAAATGAGCAGCATTCTGTATTGAAGTCTGCTTCAGTTGATGGCTTAAAGGCAATGGAAAATCTGAAAGAAAAATATATTACGACAAAAGTCAAACCCCCCATGACCTGCACTAATAGTGATAGACATTCTGATAAACTTAAGATAGACAATTCATTTCCACGTGCAGATTGGAAGAAATCAATTGGCTCGTCTGTTGCTTCCTATCTAGAAGATGAGGAAGAGGTTGAGTTGGGGAGCAGTTCATATGCTTCAGAAGAGGAGGAAACAGACAGTGCAACAGGTCTTGATTCTCCGGGAATTAAGGTTTGGGATGGAAAAAGTAACAGAAATCTGGCTGTTTCTCACATTCATCATCCTCTTGAAAATCCCAATGGTGATATCTTGAGGAAGACCGGTAGAAGGCAAGTTCAATACCAAAAATTATCTCAAACCCAACCTGGCAGGAAAAGGTCTAGATTGAGGAGTCAGAAGTTACCTGTTTGGCAAGAGGTTGAAAGGACAAGCTTCTTTTCTGGAGATGGAAAGGATATACTTAGTTCACGACAAGGACATGGAAAAGTTGTTGAGTCAAGCGATGAATCTGAGAGTGAAATTTTGGGTAGATCTCTTAGTGGAGCAGATTCTTGCTCTTCTGCATCGTTTGTTACTCTACCAGAAAGTCGTAGTTCAACAGTTAACTCTGTGCAAAGTTCATTGATGGTGGATTCATATTTTAAGTTGAGAAGTGAGGTATTTAGCATATGGCTCAGTATCAGCACAATTAATTTTGGTCTCCTGATACACTAAATTTATTAAGAATGTAATCACATTTGCTACTGCAGGTATTGGGCGCAAACATTGTGAAGAGTGACTCCAGAACATTTGCCGTTTACTCCATAGCTGTGACAGATGCAAATAACAACTGTTGGTCAATTAAAAGAAGGCGATAAGCTAATCTTCTGCATTCTTCATTATCTATTATGTGGTTGAGATTTTTAACTTGTGAATACAAGTATCTCTACAAGTCTTCTTAACTATCTTCTGTGCTGTGTTTAGGTTCCGGCATTTTGAGGAGCTACATCGACGGCTTAAGCTTTTTCAGGAGTACAATCTTCATTTGCCACCAAAGCATTTCCTGTCAACGGGTTTAGATGTTTCTGTCATTCAAGAACGTTGTAAATTGCTTGACATTTATTTGAAGGTAAAAAGTATTAGGTCACTTCCTGTGGCGAAGTTGTACTATAGTTGAACTGCTCTGGTATATGTTATGGTTTGCCCTTAAAGTTATGTTAGGATTCTTTATGGCTAGAGTTTTTATGCTTGGTACACTAATAATTTATGAGGTTACAGCAGCGATCATGATGTGGACCCAATCTCATACTTGAAAATTAGTTATTTTTAGTTCCATTAACTTAGTATAGTATTTTATCTTCATTGCTACGCACAATGATTAAAAACCCGGACTGGCCGGTCGGACCGGTTGAACCGGGACCCGATCCAAGGTCTGGTCCGGGTGACCACCCTAAACTCGGATTTCAGCGAACCGGCCAAAAAACCGCCAACCCGTCCGGTTCAACTGGTGAACCGGTTTGGTCCGGTTTTTTAATTTTTTTGTTTTTTATATTTTTTTGTAAAAAATAATAAAAATTTAGTTAAAACATTGACCCCGGGTCGACGCCCGGTTCGACCTCGGTCGGATCTCTGACCCTTGACTCTCTCGCCAAACCGGGTCGATGGACCGGTCCGGGTTTTAAAACACTGGCTACACACTACATTGAGATGTGATTGAACATTACACAGTTTGTTTTTCTTAGTTCAGCTTCATACGCTTGTCGTAAGTTTCCAATTCATTATTGAAGAGTGATGTGTTGTGATTATCAGAAGCTGCTGCAACTTCCTACAGTTTCTGGGTCAATCGAAGTTTGGGACTTTCTTAGTGTTGATTCCCAGGTTTAGTACTTTCTTCTCGCTTTCTCTGATTTTTTATCTTTCTATACTTATATTATACACTTTGCTGCAGACTTATGCATTCTCAAATTCCTTCTCCATTGTCGAAACATTATCAGGTGAACCATTGTCAATTGCAAATATTGCATTTACCAAAATTTCTCCTGCCTTTTTTCTGACTATCCTTATCTTTTCATTTTGTTCGTAACTTTCTAGTTGACCTCGAAGATAAACCATCTGAAAAGGGTACAAAGTTCTCAAACTCCATTGGAAATCTAGTCAGCCCTTCATCCTATACGAGGGAACATTTGGGCTCTGAGAGCAAGGAATCTACTGGGAAAGCAAAGGATAACGTTGTAGCAGGACAAAAGTTCAATGCAAATGAAATGACTTGCTCTCCAGTTAAAATTACTGGTAAAGAGCCTAAGAAGGCATTAGAGGATTCTCGAAGTGGTCTAGACTCGAGTGTGCATAAAAGTTCGCCATCTCTCATAAACTTGGGTAAGCCTGAGAAGGGTAGAAAGAGTGACAGATTAGAAGAGACATCTGAGTCACTTCTTGATTGTTCCACTGACCCAACCCTACTGACCGAGGTAACTGTGTGCTTTTAGTTGATGGCTTGATGCTCTCTGACATTTAGGTGTTTTTAGGTTTTTGACACAAATTTACTTACAGTGGGTGCCACCAAACTTAAGCGTCCCTATATTAGATCTGGTAGATGTCATTTTCCAGCTCCAAGACGGTGGGTGGATAAGGTACATATGCACATACATCTGGAGAATCTCAGCATAATCTGGTGATCCGCTTCCAGAATACCACAACTGAGTACTAGTTTTGTATGTGCATTACAGGCGGAAAGCTTTTTGGGTGGCTAAACAGGTTCTACAGCTTGGAATGGGTGATGCTTTTGATGATTGGCTCATTGAGAAAATTCAGCTTCTGTGTAGGGGATCAGTGGTTGCTTCTGGTATCAATAGGCTTGAACAGGTAACCATTTTATTTTAACAAATTTCATACCATGTGTTTTATTTCTGATATAACCTTCCATGTGATTCAACTAGATACTTTGGCCTGATGGAATATTCTTAACCAAACATCCAAAACGACGACAAGCACCACCTAGCAGCCCATCCCAGGGGTCTCCTCATGGTCACCAACCTGCAGAAATTTCTCCTTCAAGATCGAGTGAAGAGCAAAAGGAGGCAGCAGATCATCGTGCGAAGTTTGTTTATGAGCTAATGATTGGTATCTTATTACTCCTGTTCCAATCCTATAATCATTCATTTAGTGCTTGTGGCTTATTTATGAAAACAAATTCAAACATTTCAATGCAGAGAAAGCCCCAGCTCCTATTGTTGGCCTTGTTGGTCGCAAGGAGTATGAACAATGTGCCAAGGATCTCTTCTTTTTTATTCAGGTAAGCGCATATGATCCACCTTCTATATATGCTATGATGTCAAAGAAGCAACTGATTTCACTAACATCAGCACCAGTGTCTGGATGGATTGATATTGTGTCCTCTTGTTGGACCTCATGATTGCTCAAGTTTGGGATTGAACATATGGACAACAACAAAATTAATGTTTTTCTTGTGCAGTCTTCTGTTTGTTTGAAGCACTTGGCTTTTGACCTTCTTGAGCTGCTGCTTTTATCCGCATGTCCGGAAATGGATTACGCCTTTAAGCAGGTGCATGAAGAAAAGCATAGATTTGGTGAATTTAAAGAAGAATAATGAGATTTATTTTTGCATATCTGGTTGAAAGTTTCAGAGTTGATTGATTTTGCCTTGGCAATTTTCCTTAAAAGTACATAGTTTGAGAAGTTTTTCGTGTCTTCAGGTTTCATTTTTTGACAAAATGGAGCATTCCCCAATGGGAATGATTGATTGATTCATATATCCAAATTATGTAATTAGTTTAGTTTTTTTTTTTTCCCTGGGGGGTGCCATTTGAGGAAGTTGTAAATTAAACTTTGAGCTTAGTGCACATATATGAAACAAAGATTTCTTCTTGACGGTCTTGTTAACTGGTGCTCTATATGTTGTATGCTTTTGGAGGCAATGGAACTAATCTCCTTTTTGATTTAAGCGCAAAGAGGATGACTATATGTTACTGGTGTGCTAGCTTAGGGTGAATGATAGTTGACTGTTTCAATTGTGAAGTAATACTTGATGCATCAATCGTTTCCAACACATATATTACTCTTATGTAATTCTATTTGATGCTTAAAAAATCAGGAGTATCCAACACCTCCAGAAAATCAAACATTTCTTTGCCGAGTAACAAACAAAATACACATAATTTATATCTAAATTCCTTGAGTTCCTGATTCAAGCATCTTATCACATTGGCGCATAAGATGGATCACAGAAACAGTGAACCACAAAACTAGGTTAAAACATAAAATAATTCAAGGGTCAAACGACAATAATCTCATTCATCCTTGCCCAAAATTGAAAGAAACTACATAGTAAACATAATGGAAATCATGAAAGGTGAATAACATCCTTCTTCAAATTATGGTTCTCATAAAACTTGTCTCAACACGAAAAAAGCCAACTAAATCTATGGAAAGATCCCAAATTATGGCCAAATTCGACTCCTTATGCAGAGGCAGTTACTCCCTTCTTCCTTGGTGCTGCTTCAGTGCCTACTTCCAGGAAATAAATTTATTAGAATACGATGATAGACAAAAGTTCACCAAGGGACAGATAATTATTGATGCATGTGGACTTATATACCTTCTCTGAAGCCGCTCTTGAACCTCCTCGGGACATGGCGGAGATACCTCATCCTACCAGTTCCAGTAGTCTTTCTGCGGATTGCCTTCACACTCCAGTTATCTAAAATCCATTATTATGAACTTTAGGCTAAAAAAAGAAAATATTCACTCCATTTCCATATGATTCAACATTTCTACATACAGTGAGGTAAAGAATGAATCTAAAAGAAAAAAGACATATCCCCCCATACATACAATATAATCAATAATAAGGCAAATTAGAATCAGCACTTTCGAAGCCGATAAACCTAGCTCCAACTTCAATACTGTCAAGCATACTACAAGCATAAATATGAATACCTATTTGCTAAGAAAATGAGCTTTGTCATACAAAACAAACACGAGCAGCAAACACAGACCAAGTTAACAACAAATCCATTGCAAGCATAGAAATTTACGCAAACGCACATTACCCATTACAATTTTCAGTAGATCAGCTCCCTACTAAAGAAACAGCTGAATATCCACTGCCAAAAATACACTTTAAAAGATCGAATTTACCAATAAACAACTGAGACATTAAAATCTGAATGCTTTAATCAAAAAAAAAAAAAAATCAGCAGGCTGTTACACAGAGATAAAGATCAATAAATAGCAATAAAGTATCATACTTCAAGCAAGAACCAAAAGAGCTAAAAATCCACAAACATAAACAAACACGAAGTTGTAAACACCAATCTAGAAACAAAGCATTGCTTTGAATATGCATATTGAAAGATGATAGTTTTAGAAAGCATACACGTTCTCTTGCGAGCAGCAGGGTAAGCGCAAGCAGAGCAACGACTCTTCTGAAGATGGAAGCTGCGACGTCCACATCGTACACACAAAGTGTGTGTCTTGTTCCTCCTCTTACCGAAACTCCCTGTTCCCTTACCCTGACACAATAAAATTCATTCATTCGAAAAAATAAAAAATCGGTTTATGATCATTTTAAGAACCCACGAAAATGCATGCACAGAAATTGAAAAGAAAGGTACGTGTATAATCTAGAGAGTAAAATGGGAGATGGGTTTTGATTTGATTTTGTAATGTTACCATTGAAGCGGATGTGACGCAGAGGAGAGGCTTCTTCTGATGAGTGAAGAAGACGAGCAGCGGAGACGAGAATGATTTATATTGTGCCTTCGTTGTGTTTTAGGGTTAGAGTTAGGGAGGCTACGTGTCAAGATCTTGTTGGTTTGATTAAATTGGCTTTTCTTTTTGATCGGGTGGATGATTTGAATGGGATGTGATGGGCTTTCAACAACTAGACCTATACATTAAGCCAGACAGGCCAGACCGTTGGGTCTAAGATGATCTCTTTCTTTTTTCTTTTTTTTTTTTTTCTTTCTTTTTTTTTTTTTTTTTTATTTTTATTTTTATTTTTTAAATTTATTTTTGTGAATCTTTGTATTGTAGGACAGTATTTTGTGAGTTACTTTATTACTTTTATTATTTTTTATAATTTTTTTTGGTCTTTCAAAGTTTTTAAATAATTTTCAAGCACTGACAAAGCGTACATTTTATGATATTGTTTTAATTATTTCAAAGACAATTAGAGTTTAAATTTATACAATCATAATATAATTCAATAATTTATTAGGTATACTTGAAGATCTATATCAATTAACAGTAAAATCTAATTGGCATTTAGGTGTATGTTTGATATAACTTCTCTAGCGGCTAAAAGTATTTTTTTAATGTCAAAGGTTATTCTCAATTTTTTTTTCTATCAATTAGTTGAAACTTAAATAGAGTTTTTGGATATTAAAAAAATAATAATTTTGCCTCAATTTAAAGAATCTCAACTTTGAACTTTTCAAAGTAGAGATTATAGGTCATATTATC
>SKCR01025321.1:0-145838 GCA_019454045.1 Zanthoxylum bungeanum
TCGGGTTCAGAATGGTCACTTACTTATGCCAATTGTAATAAAATGATTTATGCAATATTTAATCGAATCTAGCAGTATATATCTTAAGGGTATTCTATTTCTAAGTTCGCATGCATAAATCAAAAGTTCGTCTAAGTTCATATGTAACATATTTTCATATTTGCATACAACCTATTTGCATATAATCTATGTCCAAATTTGCATACAACCTATTTGCATATAATCTATGTCCAAATTTGCATACAATCTATTTGCATATAATCCATGTCCAAATTCGCATGCATAAAGATAAATTGACATACGGCAAGCATACAATTTCATGAGCATATTACATTCATGGCCACGGAAACGCAAACAAATGGTAGTTGAATGATTATGCATAATACAGAGAAACAATTAGGTATATAATGCAAAGAGATAAATAAAGAGGTAATTGGACATCAAAATAAATGTGCCATGATGCGATTGAAAGATAAATAATGAAGTGAAAAGAAAAGAGATGCGACATATGCCCACATCTATATAGGACCTCAAGTGTCCGATTGAACGTATCTCACATTCAATTGAATGCACTTTGTCCGGGGTGGCGAAGTATCATGGTAAAGGTAGACCGTAGGCTTTTTATTCCTCGAAATAAAGGACCTTTAATCCAACTTACTAAGCCCATGCGCAATGCAACATGATGCATGATTATGCAATAAGATGACATATAAAGAAAAGCAAATAAAGAAATAAAAGGCGCGACGATGTATCTTGGTAAAGGTAGACCGTAGGCTTTTTATCCCTCCAAATGGAGGACCTTTAATCCGACTTACTAAACCCATGCGCATCACATCATAATACGTATAAAAATAAAGATAACAATATCGGACTTCGTATACCCGATTGAACATATATTTACAATCAACCGAATATACATCATCCGGCGCGGTAAAACATCGTGGTAAAGGTTCTTTTACCTCTCGAAATGGAGGACCTTTAATCCGACTTACTAAGCCCATGCGTATCACATCATAATGCATATAAAGACAACAATATCGGACTTCGTATGCCCGATTGAACATATTTTACATTCAACCGAATATACATCATCCGGCGTAGCAAAGTATCATGGTAAAGGTTCTTTAACCTCTCGAAATAGAGGACCTTCAATCCGACTTACTAAGCCCATGCGCTTTATCTCATCATACAATAACAAATAAACATGCAGAAATTAAATAACGATAATAAACAATCAAGATAACATGAAATAAAATATGTGCCATATACTCAAGTGGTATATGGAATTGTCTCCCAAGTACAGACCACATACCGTCTATTCGGATTCATCTACAGAATTTACGTCTGGGTTTCCATCCTATATACCATAAGAGGCGACACATTTTCCAATCCATTTCAAAGCCACAACATGCATCCACAAATGACTCTCATGCGAAATAAATAAATAAAACAATTAAAAGATGAGTAAAAATAAATACGAAAAGTGCCCTCATGTTTAACCTTTTATGTCAACTCTAGGAAACACGTTACAAGGCCGTCGAAAGGGCTAACGCTCCATAACTTTTCTGGTTCACGTCTTTTGCTCTCTGTTTTACTGTTTTGGCTGCTGTTTTCACTCCGTTTTGCTGCTATTTTCATGATGTTTTTTGGTCACTGTTTCAGGTGTATTAAAGGACTGTTTTGTGGTGATTTGAGGGGTAATGAGTTGCGTTTTATGTGGTTGGTTATTCAAGGATTTTAAAGTGCAATTTTTGATCACTGTTTTGGTGATTTTAGCTACTATTTTGGGGGTATTTTGGCTGCTTATTTTCGGTAACACTTGAGCCAGTTTGGGGGAGTAATTTCTGGACAGGTTTCAAGGTTTTTATTATTTTAAGGGGTAGGTATGTGTTTTATTGTGTTTAGCTGGCGAATGGCTTGATTAAGGGGCAGTTTGTTGGATGAATATGGCTACATGGGCGTGAAGATTTAGAGGCAGTTTGCTTGATGAATATGGCTATGTGGGCGTGAAGATTGAGAGGCTAGGCGGGAGTTGGGCATGTACTTAGGGGCGTGAGTGGGTTGCCATTTGGTTGCTGTCATGGATCAAGCAAATGACGTGTTCTTGGCATGAAGTCGTGAGTGGAGGTAGGTGTGAGTGGCAAGCTTTATGGCGTGAGGCAGTGAGGGGCAGGTGTTGTGAGTGTTGCTATGGATGATGGCGTGATATGTGAATTATGGTTTATTATTTTTTATGTTTGTGGCCGTGAGAGAGAGAGCTGCGTGATAGGGTTTCATGTGTGTGTTTTTTTTTGTTTCCGTGGGTGTTGGGAGAAAGATTTAGGGTTGGATTTGTGTTATTTTTATAGAGAAAGGGTAGATGTGTGAAAACATTAGGGTTTGCATGGATCTTCAAAAGAAATCAAGTTAATTGGGTCATGATTTGTTTAAATTAGGAATAGGTTTATTTGATTTGTTTTATTTAGGTAGGTATATATTTTATATTTTATTTGATTTATTTTATTTTGATATGTGATTTTTTTGATTTTATTTAATTCCTCATGTGTTAAATATATATTTTAATTATTTGGATGTGTATTAAGGCGCTTGGCGTATGGGCCATGTTTGGTCATGGGCTTGGCTTTGGTTGGTGGGTTTGGTGGTAAGCTTAGTGGTGTGTGGGCTTACGGGGGTTTTAGGTCAAGGTTAAATGGTTTGCGGGGATTTTAGGCTAGGTGAATTTTAAAACAAAGGTCCAACAAGCAAACCCGAAGCTAAACAAGCGAGTGAAAATCTAATAAAATACCGATTCCCTTCCAACGTCCATTTCTCGCGACTTCCTCGACTTAAAAGGTAGTGTCTCCAAATGAGACTCATCATAGGGACTTACATGCAAAAATGCAGTGCCTATAGGGAGGAATAGAAGTAGACCTTGAGAAGATCAAGGTGATTATCGAAATTCCTGCGCGGAAGCAGAAAAAGAAGTTAAAGCATTCCTCGGGAAAATCCAGTATATCAGCCGATTCATCCCAAGATGACGTTAGTATACGAGCCTATCTTCAAGCTGTTGAGGTAGGACCAATGAGTGAAGTGGAATGAACAATGCCAAGAAGCCTTCGACAAAATCAAGGAATACCTAGTAAAACCTTCTGTCTTGAAACCTCAAAGACCGGGCAAACCCTTGGTACTGTATTTAGACCTAGAACCTAAAACGCTGGGGGCGATGATGGTACAGGCGAATGAGACGGGGGTAGAACACACAGTCTACTACCTCAATAAGAAGATGCTCATGTATGAAGCCCGCTATCAAGAAGTAGAGAAGATCTATTTGGCAGTAGTATGGGCGTCCAGAAAATTACGTCATTACTTCCAATCTTACAAGATCCATGTGGTAGCAAAGGAGAATCCCTTGAAGTATCTACATTTGGTATCTTCATTAGTGGGTAAGTTAGGCAGATGGTTGGTATTACTGGCAGAGTTTGATATGGAATATCTCACTTCTAAAGTAATCAAAGGGTGAGCCGTAGTAGAGTTCCTGGCATTACAACCGATAGAAGGAGATCAATATAAGTTTAAATTCCCAGACAAAGAAATCCAGGCAATAACGGTCCCAGGATGGAAGATGTATTTCGATGGAGCGGTAAACTACAAAGGGGCCGTAATAGGAATCGTGATAGTGAAGGAGGAACCTTGCCTATGGCCAAGAGGTTGACGTTCAGAGTAACCAACAACATGGCCAACTATGAAGCGTGGGCCTTTGGACTGACAGCATTGACAACCTTGAAAGCTAAGAACATCGAGGTCTACGGAGACTCGATGTTGATAGTCCGACAGATCCAAGGAGAATCGGAATTGAAGGAGGCGCGGTTAAGACCCTACCTTTTTCACCTCAGAAAGTTGGCACAGGCTATCCCGATTATAAATTCCATCATTTGTCGTGGGAAGAGAATCAAATGACAGACGCATTGGCTACCCTAGCTGCAACATGGGAAAATCCAAAAAAGTTGGTGATAAGACCTCTAGTGTTAACAACAGCAAGCAGACCCGTTTACGAGATAGAAGAGATATTAGAAGTAGAAGTCGACGATGGGAAACCTTAGTACTATGATATTCATAGATACTTGTGATGAGGGGAATTCCCAGAAGAAGTAAGTAGGAAGGACAGGATAGCCATTCAGAAGTTGGCTTACCAGTATGTGAGTTTTAAGGGAGAACTATACAAGAGACAAGCGAATGGCATCCAACTGAAGTGCTTAAGGAATGAAGCGGCTCAGAAAGAAATGGAAGAAGTACACGCCGTAGTATTTTGACCACACATGAACGAATTAAATTTGTCTCGCAAGATTGTAAGGCAAGGCTTCTACTAGTCGACCATGAAAGCTGACTCCGCTAAGCTAGTGAGGCATTGTCATGATTGTCAAGCGCACGGTAACTTGAACCATTTGCCTCACACGGAGTTGCATGGGCTATTGGAGACATGACATTTCTCAGCATGGGGAATTGACATGATCAGAGAAATTCGACCACACGCATCTGTAGGCACTGTATTTTTGCATATAAGTCCCGATGATGAGTATCGTACGGAGGCATTACCTTTTAGTTGTGGAAGTTGCGGGAAAAGGACATCGGAAGGAAAAAGTCAAGAATCAGTATTTTGTTGGATTTAATTCATTTGCCTAGCTTTGGTTTGCTTGTTGGATCTATGTTTTAAAGTTTATCCTCGGCATAAAACCCCATAAGGCACTCACCAAGCCATACACCAAGCCCAAGAATCCAAGCCCATCAAAAACCCTAGCCCACATGCCCAAGACCTAGCCACACGCCCATAGCCTTCCAAATTAACCAAAACACACATTAAACACATGCATAAATCAAGCCAAATCCCCTTCCTAAATTAAAGAAATCTCATGGATCCCTTTCCTAATCAAAACCAATCACATCCCTAAATTAAATAGATTATTTCCTTATGAGACACTAATTATGAGATATTCCCCATCATTAAGATATTCTTTCCTATTCCAACAAGGATAGCTCCAATCCATTTGCCTATAAAAAGAAGCCTTCAACACACCTTTCAAACCCTAGCATATTCACGTCTAATACCAGAAGAATTCCCCCTGCAACTGCCACATAAATAACCCCTGTCCAGCCCCTGAAATAGCCGCAAATAGCCCTTCCATGCACATGCAAATCCGCTGCACTGCACGCCCTTCACTGCCCAGTTCAGCCACATATTCACCCCCGCAAACAGCCCTTTTTTGCACGCATACATCCCTTCACTGCACTGCCTAGAACTGCCACCTATTCACCGTTGAAACACCCCAGTAAACTACCTCACCGCACTACCTGAAACCACCGCATAAACGCCCACTACCTTGCTTGCAGAAATCACCCAAATTACACACAGAAACTGCTCAAACTGCACGTAGGAACTGTCCAAAACTGCCGCATAAAATAGCGACCCAAAAACTACACTGTAGTGACCGTAAAAACCACCAGAAAATAACATCAAAATAGCGAGGAAACAGCAGAGAAATAGAGTAAAATAGCAACCTGAAATAGCGAGGCAACGAAGGAATTCAACGAACCAGTGGACCGAATGAGTTGCGGAGCATAAATCCTTCTGACAACCGTGTAATGCATTTCCGTAAGACGACATAAAATGTTAGACTTGAGGGCACCCTTTTTATTTATTTATATTTAATTTTATTTATTTTCTTACTTTATTTCACATGAATATTGTGGATTGGTGCATGATGTGATTTCTTGGTTAACGGAATATGTGTTCTTTCTTGTGGTATATCGGATGGAAATCGGGACGTAAATTCTGTAGCTGAATCCGAATGGATGGTAGTATGGTTTGCACTCGAGATACAAAGCCACGTACCGCTTGAGAGACACACATATTTCGTTTCATCCAACTTTGTGCTTGAGCATGATTTAGTCGTTAGTATGTTATTTATTCCTTAAGCATGATTTAGTCATTAGTATGTTATCTCTTTACGCATGATTTAGTTATTTACTTCGCATTAGGAATTTAATTTGTGTTTATGTTGAAGTTGTTATTTAATTATTTATATTGTCGTGTTTATTGATTTGATGTATTTATGTACTTACGTGCTTGCCGTTATAATGATTTACTTTTAAAGCATGCAAACTTAGATATATGATTGCTATTTATGAATGCAAACTAGATATAGGTTATTCTTAAACATGTAGGTTGCGTAGATTCGGTTAAATAAATGCACAAATCTTTTCATTTATGTACTTGGTTAAACCTCTTGGACCCACCCACGTGCAGAGACAGTTAACTAAAGCGAAAATCACAAACATTACAAGACATTATTTCAGGGCCGATTCTCTATCCCTAGTGGAGTTACCAGACTGTAGGACACAGAAATCAGTGACGCTGTTCAAGGCTTGCAGCTCGGTCGGGAGTACGGAGTAGTCCACGGGGGACTAAACTGGAGAATAAAGGAGTCGTCACCCAGTGTGAACTGGGAAATGATTTAATACCGCACTCACCCCTCGCAAGGGAAGACCTCAAACCGCTAGGTTCAGAATGGTCCATTACTTATGTCACTTGTAATGAATGGATTCATGCAATAATATAACCAAGTCTACGGAGCATACACACGCAAGAAAAACCTATATCTAAGTTTGCATACAACCTATATCTAAGTTTTCATACGACCTATATCTAAGTTTGCATGCATAAAAGTAAATCGACATAATGGAAAACACATAATTTCATGAACATATTAAACTGATAAATACAGAAAAATAAATAAATAATAATTATCCAAATATAAACATTGAAGAGATGCAATTAAATTCCTAACGCGAAAGAAATGGCTAAATCATGCATGGAATTAACTTGAAATAATGCGAGGGGAAAAAAAGTGAATAACAAGAAGGAAATAGATGTGACCAAGGCCAACATCCATATAGGACCTCGAATGCCCAATTGAACATATCTCACGTTAAGCCAAAAATACTATGTTCGGCGCGGTAAAAGCATCTTGGTAAAGGTAGCCTAAGGCTTTTCATCCCTCAAACGGAGCTTTTCCAACATGATTTTCCTATGCGCATTACATTATCACGACATAAATAACTAACATATGGAAAGTACATAGCGAAATAATAAACGATAAATGGACACAAGATTAGACAAAATGAAATATGTGCGGTTCTCAAGTAGTATGTGGAATTGTACCCTAAGTACAGACCGCACTACCGTCCATTCGGATTCGGCTATGGAATTTACGTCTGGGTATCTATCCGATATACCACGAGAGATAGCACAAAATCATTCATCCAACAACAATAACATACAAAAACTAACAAGAAGCATGAGAAGAAATAATAATAAATAACTGAAAAAAGATGGACGAAAATAAATAAAAGCCCTCAAGTTTTACCTTTTAAGTCTCCTCTGGAAATTGCGTTATGCGGGTGTTGGAAGGGTTAATGCTCCACCACTCTTCCGGTTTATTGTTCAATGTTTTCCTTCATTGCTTCACTGTTTTGGGCTGCTTTTTCTCTATTTTTACTGCTATTTTTGGTCACTGGTTTTGCGGTAATTAACGACTGTTTTGGGTTACTATTTTACTGCTGTTTTTCGATGATTTAAGGCGATTCTGGGGTACAGTTTTTGGTGGTTCAAGGCTGTTTTTTAGGTGATTAAGGGCTATTTTTTAGGTGTAGTTTTTGGTAGTTCAAGGCATTTTTTAGGGGTAGTTTTCGGTGGTTTAAGGCAATTTATAGGGGCTGTTTTGGCATGAAAGGGGGCAGTTTTAGGGACTGTTTCTTGCATTTTATGGGTGGTGTTTTGTGTAGTTTGTGGGGCTGTTTTGGCGTAAATGAGGGCAGCTTTTGGGGCTATTGTTGAGTTCCTAATTAGGTCCCAAGAATCATCCAAAACAAGCATAAAATCGCATGAACACATCAAGGAATAATGGCGGAAACAAATACTCACAATGATTGGTTTGAGATGCAAAGAACACAAGCCTTTTTCTTGCTTTGTTGAGCTCGGTTTTGGCCTCCTTGGACTGCTACCATGCTCGGTTTTGGGTCATCTTCTTCCTTTAAAATTCGGCCATGGATGTCACCATTGAAGCTCCAAGCTTCAAGCTTTCCATGCTCACAAATTCGTTTCCCTATCACCATAATACAACCCATGTGTGTTCTAGCACTCTTTCTTCTTCTTTGTCTTTGATCAAACCAAAAATTGAAGAAGATTTTGGCTCAAAGCCGTGAGAGAGAGATGAAGAATTTTGGCTCCAAAAGAGAACCAAAACCGTGAGTGAGAGGGAGAGGGAGAAGCCATTTCGTTTTTGGAGAGAGAGAGAGTGTTAATGAAAAAATAAATTGTAAAATGCTTTTATATTTCCCAAATAAATAAAGCATTTACCATTTTAAATTTCAAAAACAAAAGTCAAAAGCAAAAAGCAAAAAGTGCTTTTCAATCACTTCACATCACATCTCTACACTTTAAGTCACATCACTTTAATAAAGTGATATGTTGTCAAGTCACATCACTCAAAGTGACAATTGATTTGACGATTGATGCGACTAGTGATTTGACGCTTGATGTCACTTGCGTGCCGCGCTCGGATTCAAAATACGAATGCGCTCGCAATCACTCTCGGGCTCGGGTTCGCTAATTCCAAATTAACGAATTTTCCGTCGCGTCGTAATTAAATGATTACGCCTAGTGAAATCACTATTCACGTCGCTAACGAATTGATTCCAAATTAATTCGTTCGCCGAATTAAAATCCAATTTTAATTCCGCGTCGAAATCCAATTTCATATAATATATCGGATATATTATTTTATCGATTAATTCTAAATTAATCGCTCTCTCTCTTTAATTAATATTTTATCCCAGATAAAATATCTCCGTAATTAATCCCAGATTAATTTTCTCTCTCATCGAATTAATTCTAAATTAATTTTCTCTCTCTTCTAATTAATCCTAGATTAATTTTCTCTCTCTTCTAATTAATCCCAGATTAATTAAAGTGCGAGTCATACATCATCGGTGAATCTTCAGGAAGCGACCCATGAGATCTCCGGATATGTTGGCAGTAAATACGGTCGTCGGACTATCCGAACACGTAAGTACCTCGTACTACGTTTATACCGATTTACAAGACAAGGTTGGCTTCTAGCAAAGCGCCATGCCTACCCAATTCTCCAGAAATATTCTTACAGGAATATATAGATCTATATCAAGCGTAGTATACTAAGTATTGTGTGTATCGGTCCAGTATCGGATAATCACGTGCTAGGGCTGGGGCTGGATAAGTGTCTGCCCCGTCCGAAGCACATATCGAATGTCTGGTAACATAGTCTCTATCATCGGATATACATGACCTGGTCACAATATCCCGATTGGTTGCGCAACACTCAAGAGCACTAGTACCGTATCCTGCGTGACATCATCTCCAATATGACTGAAGTGACACTTCCGTCTTGACATCACACCCAATACTCTACGACTCTCTGATAAACCCAGAAGTGGTGTACACAGAACCGGTCAAAGCCCCCTACCACCAAGACCAAAGTTTGTTGATTATCGTTAGTATTAGCGATGCAAGTCTCAGGTTAAGACTATACACACCTACCTTGATTTCGGCCTCCCATAGACACATAGTCATAATACCAATGGGATTCCGAGGGGTCTATCCAGAGCGAAGCTGTTTCCCATACCATCGGTGAAACACGACCTCCTATCGCACTTGCATAAGTATCCAATACTTATATATATGAGAACTATGCAGTTGTGCCCTCACAACGCGCACAAGTGCAATACTAGCCTATTCCGCATTATCGATGTCCAGTCTCGATAATACTACGGCTAGGGATATTTAATGATTAATCCTTCGTGGACTGATACTGTCTCATATCATCTCAATCCAGGAACTAATCATAGGGACCTCTCTTCATTTATATATCTATGGTGATCTAATCACAAATGATGAGAGTGCAATTTCCTTATTACATAGTTAATTTGCTACAACAACACAATGTTCTGTGCAAATAGTGACGCTATGGGTCATTTTGTCCAAAAATCTCCCACTTGGCACGTTGCGAGTCACTCAAGTGTCCTACACCCGAACTATGTACGGTTCGCTCAAATTGTTGAGGAAAGGTTTTCGTCAGCAGATTTGTTTGATTATCATTTACGTGATTTATATACGATCATCACATCGCCACGATGTATGATCCGAACGAATCAGATGATATAGAAGTATATATCTGGATCGTCGATGAGACCATTAATTCTTTAAGCCTGTGCTGATGCCTAGCTCAGCTGCTAACAGAACGTATCTAATCTAATTAGATATGTATCGACCCAAATGACTTCTATTGCTGCCTCAGCTGCTTGCAAATTAACCCGCATGAGTTGTTTATTCGGTAACAGTATCTTGCTTGGAAGATTTCCAGCTCACTGCACCGTTATCCAAACTGTATAGTACCGTTTGCGACCTTAGCCGTCTTTATCGGTTATAGGAAACTTGTACAGTGATCCCAGTCACTTCAAGTTCTCCTTCTCCATAGATTAAGACAGCATCCTTAGTTCTCTAAGAAACTAACGGATGTTCCTAACATCAATCCAGTGACTATCACTAGGATTAGCCTGTTGTGAATCCATATGCTCAAAGCGTATGATACACCAGTTTTGTAAATTTTTCAATGTACGGTTCCATGGAGAGTATTTCGAAAGCCAAGCTTTCGCCGACATTTATTTTATGGGAATATCATTTATAAGAAATGACGTATTATCATTATTTTATAGGACACCACTGTCAGTGCGCTCCCACTAACCTCCTTATAACAAAAGAATTATTTTCGTTTTTGAATTAAATCATACACCATTATGATTACATCAAAATGATAATTCCAAGAACCAATGCTCGTATCAGCAGCATTATCCAAATGGATTTACCGTGGCAAACGGTAAAAGGTTGAATCGTAATCAACACATGTCGATAACGATACCTTTCCGTTAAAAAAAGCCTAGCTTTATACGTTGGTAATTTGCCATCCATGTACGTCTTCCTTGAAGACTTATAGTACCAATAGGCACAATGCCATGTGGTACATCAACTAGTATCCAAACTGGTTGATATACATGGAATCCATTCGGACTCATGACACTTTGTCATAATAGGGAGTCGATACCACTCGTATCACTTCCTTTGTTCTCGTGTATTCGAAGATTAATGGTATAGTTTCATCCTTGATGAACTATATATGTTCCATTAAGATTCAGTGCCTAGAACAGTATTACTCCGATTTTCATCGAGTTATACTATCCTCCTCACTTACCACTGCATATCGGTATTCCTCTTAGGAAAACCGCATGGTGAGCAACAATCTAATTGTTCTCTAGTGAGGTGTTAAGTACAATACTTATGGTATCCCTAGGATGACCTACAATTGGCACTTATCATATTTGGGTTTTAGTTTGGTATCATCCAAACATATGCCAAGCATACCCAAATAGTCAGGAATGAGAAACCCGGTTTCTTTCCCTTTCATATCTAATATGATATCTGTCAAACAGATATTATGGAACCTTATTCAAAATAAGTTCTTGCACTGTTTTAAAGCTTATCCGTTGAAGGAAATGGTAGCTCAAAGCGACTCGTGATTAACCTTATTATGTCTAACAAAATTCGGTTAATCCTGTTCGGACACACCGTCAAAATGACGTGTTCCGGGAGGAGTCCTCATTGAAAGAATACTATACTCTTTCAAGTATACGACAGAAACTTACTGTTTGCTTATTATTTTCATTATGGTCTTACCGTGATGGTGTAATACTATAACCGATCTGTTTGTCTATTCCGTGTCGAAACTATAAAGTTTTCGATTTGTGTTCTTCAAAAAAAGACACAAACATTACGCGATGCCACATCCGTATAGGTCACGTAATAATCATATCCACCTCTAGCCTAGCTAGACACGGGCCCACTTGCTTCACTATGAACTAGGGCTAACAGATCGGTGGCATTTTCACTTTTACCGAGTAAAGGTGTTTTAAGCACTTTGCTCAATAAACTAGATTCGTAGACTTTATTTGAATGGCATCAAATCAGTCCTAGTACCAGTACCCGCTCTTCAAAAGTGCGGATATACGATTCTTGTTTGATTGTGTCCCAGACAACTATGCCACAATTAAGTTTCTTAAATGATCAAATCAGTTTGAGCATTTATTTGTCATGTTATGTATTTGAGATATTATTTATATTCAAATATAAATTTCTATTATTTCACATCCAATGTGTATTATCAAATATCATCTTTATATAATAAAACACTTTAGTGTTCTAGAATATAAAGGTACACACCCCCAGCGGGTTATACACTGATATAAAGATAATGTTTCTAGTCAAACTAGTTACATTTTAACAGTTCCCCTATTTAAGTACATACCCAGGGTAATTCCTAAAATTAGGTATCTACGGTTAAAACAGCGACTATCGTCCCGTTTTCAATTCGCAGAGTAATCTCGTCTGAAGTCAGTATCCTGTTCAAAACAGATTCTGTACAACAGTACATATTTATGTATCACACTAAGTATTTAAAATCCAATTTCAATACTAGTTGTGAACATAATTATGACAAACATATTTGAAGTAAGAGCCTTGCTCGTCTTCAATTCCTTCTTAGGATATTTCCTATTATCTTCCTAGAAGACCTAATCCTTAATTCTGATTCAGAAATTAGGGAGTCTACTTTGACAAGTATAATAGATTAAGCACTAAAGTTATCATTATATGAATATTCCCAATTTCATATTCCACTTATCGCTTAACTTCAGGCTTTAGCCATAATTCATTATTTTATCAATAAAATAACTTATTAATTTCCAAGACCATATTGAAATTGTTCCCAATTTGAAAATTAAATCATTTAAAATATTTTAATCCAAGATTATATTTTAAATATCCAACTTTTCAATTTTATCTTGATTACAATAGTCCAACTATTTAATCAACGATTAGTGGTACTATTATTATAATGATTATAATAGTCCAACTATATAATCAAATATAATTTAAATTAATTAACCTCAATTGCATTGATTACTATAATCCAATTATAAAATCAACTGTAAACTGAAATTAATTAATTCAAATATATTGATTAATATAATCCAATTATATATAATCAACTATAATACAGTCCAACTGTTTATTAAAACAACAATTTAAATATTAGTCCAACTAACATTTAATAATACGACGAAATAATTTGAATGAGCGCGTATGGCGAGTAATTGAACGAATGTTGCAAATTCAATACTTGCCTCCCACTATTTTTCGTCGAGCCTCTAACCCTCTGTGGAGTACTCGGGAAACCGTGTTTCCTAGTGGGCTAGGATCCTGTTAAATAACATACAACCTTGACTTTGGCCAACAAGCTGTATGCTATTTAACCAGGTAGATCTCACAGATCAATTGGATCCAATCCAATTCCCAGATCCGGTTAGGTGGACATCCAAGTCCTAAACATATTACTTATGCCAATGTATCTAATATATTTTCCTAACCATATCCTCCGAATCATCTAGGCCTTGGCTTTGGCACAACAAACCTAATGATTCCAGTTAAGCGGGACCCATTGATAAGGAAAGTTTCGTAATCAATGTCATTGGACAAGAAGTGATCTTGACTTTGGCCAACAAATCACAACTTGGACAAGACACCGATGTGGAACAAAACCCTCATGATTCAAGTACATCCAATTGACAAGGTCTTGACTTTGGCCAACAAACCAATGCCAATTGGATCTTGAACAAGAATCATTCAATGGAAGGATAATCGCTTAATATAGATAGGGATTTTTCCGCGTGCAAATTGGCTACCAATTTATTATCTTTGTTAAGGTCTCATCATCATACACCCTTAAACATGCATTCTAAACACATAATAAAGCGCATATGAAATAAAATAATAATGATATGCGGATGGATACTTTACATTGATCCTAGATCAAATCTCTCATTTTCTCTCTCCAAAGCTAGCACTTGTATTTACTTCTACCCGTTACACTACACTTCTAAAGAAACCTCATTACATTGAGGGGAATAGGTGAGAAGAGAATACAAAGAGTATATAGGTGATAAGGCTGGACACACAGGTCCAATTTATAAATCAAATTTATTACAATTTCCAAAATTGTCCCACCCGACTAATATCCATCCGATATACATTATTCACGCATCGCAACCATGTATTCATACAAGCATGTTATCAATCAATCTAATCCAATTAATTAATCTGATAATTAGTGATCATCCAATGTTCAAACAACGATTTGATTTTTGCTCGAGTCAAACTCGTTTTACGAATAAGTACTCAAAGTACGAATTCTCGAATTAAATTAAACTACATAATTAAATCCAATTTAATACGCATTTAATTCTAATTCACTATTTAATTCCAAATTAAATATTACACTTTTATTAACAAACCTTCTAGGATTTAAATTCCAAATTCAATCGTTATGGGTCTCAAAGCCCAATTAACGTCCAACGTTTATTTAATTAAAGTCCAATGGGCTTTTAATTAATTCTTAAGGCGTGGACTTTTGGTCAACTCGGGTCAAACCGATAACCAAAGTCCAATCCGGGAGTTACCCCATAAGCCTTTAAATAATTTTGGCCCATTAGGCCCAATTAAATAATTAAGGTCCATTAAGTCATAATTGGACTTTATGGATGCGGTTTTGGGCCTAATTGGATCCAACCAATTTTGCCTAAACCCAACTTTGTACAACAAAGTCCAAAAGCCCAATTATAACATTCAAGGCCCAATTTCCAAAAACAAGCCTAATTAATTAACTTATAAAATTCCAAATTTCATAATTAATTAACCTAAGTGTTATACATAATTAACCACCAATTAATATTTCTAAAACATCAATTAGCATACTTAATCATGCATTTCAACATCAAATAGTGTCTAACACAATTTATTAAAACCAAACCCATTTTACATGCTTTAAAGTCTTGGCATTTAGGGGTTTTTAATCCGATTTGGTTTCAATCAAATTGAATCCACAATCATCATTTCCCAAATCAATAAACTCATCTAATGAATCAAAATACAAAAAACACAATGAATTTCATATCCAATTGAATTCGGCCAAGCCTACTTTAATTTGGGAAAATTGTTCCAAATCAAAATTCAATCCAATCAAACTTCAATTCAACATTACCCACTTGTTTCAAGTCATCCAATGATCAAACAAACAAAAAATTCACCAAGATATTAGGGTCTTTAATTTCGGCCACATAAGCAATTTGGGGAAATTTGTTCCAAACACAATTTCAACAAATTGATCCAATCAATCATCAATTAAACATACTTTAAGCATTCTAAATCATCCAATTTCATCAAACATGCTCAAAATCAAGTTTACCCAAATTCATCACTTTATGTCAACATAAAAAATTGGGGAAATTTGTTCCAAACACAATTTCTTCAAATTGATCCAATCAATCTTAAATTAAACATCATTTAAGCATTCTCATTCAACCAATTTCACAAAATATGCTCAAAATCGAGTTTACCCAAATTTGTTACTTTATGCCAACATAAAAAATTGGGGAAATTTGTTCCAAACAATTTCTTCTTCAAATTGATCCAATCAATCTTTAATTCAACATCATTTAAGCATACTTAATCAATCAATTTGATCAAATCATGCTTCAATTGATTTTACCCAATTTGTCATGCCCAAATTTTGGGGAAAATGAATCCAATCCAATTTCATGAAATGATCATGCACAACTTCAATTCATCAACATACAAGCATACTTAACATCCAATTTAAACAAATCATGCTTCAATTGATAATCACCAATTTTAACCCTAACTTTTTCATGCTTGATAATAGCTCAAGACCATTGTTGAGTTCCTAATTAGGTCCCAAGAATCATCCAAAACAAGCATAAAATCGCATGAACACATCAAGGAATAATGGCGGAAACAAATACTCACAATGATTGGTTTGAGATGCAAAGAACACAAGCCTTTTTCTTGCTTTGTTGAGCTCGGTTTTGGCCTCCTTGGACTGCTACCACCATGCGGTTTTGGGTCATCTTCTTCTTTAAAATTCGGCCATGGATGTCACCATTGAAGCTCCAAGCTTCAAGCTTTCCATGCTCACAAATTCGTTTCCCTATCACCATAATACAACCCATGTGTGTGCTAGCACTCTTTCTCTTCTTTTGTCTTTGGTCAAACCAAAAATTGAAGAAGATTTTGGCTCAAAGCCGTGAGAGAGAGATGAAGAATTTTGGCTCCAAAAGAGAACCAAAACCGTGAGTGAGAGGAGAGAGGGAGAAGCCATTTCGTTTTTGGAGAGAGAGAGAGTGTTAATGGAAAAATAAATTGTAAAATGCTTTTATATTTCCCAAATAAATAAAGCATTTACCATTTAAAATTTCAAAAACAAAAGTCAAAAGCAAAAAGCAAAAAGTGCTTTTCAATCACTTCACATCACATCTCTACACTTTAAGTCACATCACTTTAATAAAGTGATATGTTGTCAAGTCACATCACTCAAAGTGATAATTGATTTGACGATTGATGCGACTAGTGATTTGACGCTTGATGTGACTTGCGTGCCGCGCTCGGATTCAAAATACGAATGCGCTCGCAATCACTCTCGGGCTCGGGTTCGCTAATTCCAAATTAACGAATTTTCCGTCGCGTCGTAATTAAATGATACGCCTAGTGAAATCACTATTCACGTCGCTAACGAATTAATTCCAAATTAATTCGTTCGCCCGAATTAAAATCCAATTTTAATTCCGCGTCGAAATCCAATTTCATATAATATATCGGATATATTATTTTATCGATTAATTCTAAATTAATAGCTCTCTCTCTCTTTAATTAATATTTTATCCCAGATAAAATATCTCCGTAATTAATCCTAGATTAATTTTCTCTCTCATCGAATTAATTCTAAATTAATTTTCTCTCTCTTCTAATTAATCCCAGATTAATTTTCTCTCTCTTCTAATTAATCCCAGATTAATTAAAGTGCGAGTCATACATCATCGGTGAATCTTCAGGAAGCGACCCATGAGATCTCCGGATATGTTGGCAGTAAATACGGTCGTCGGACTATCCGAACACGTAAGTACCCACGTCGACTACGTTTATACCGATTTACAAGACAAGGTTGGCTTCTAGCAAAGCGCCATGCCTACCCAATTCTCCAGAAATATTCTTACAGGAATATAGATCTGTATCAAGCGTAGTATACTAAGTATTGTGTGTATCGGTCCAGTATCGGATAATCACGTGCTAGGGCTGGGGCTGGATAAGTGTCTGCCCCGTCCGAAGCACATATCGAATGTCTGGTAACATAGTCTCTATAATCGGATATACATGACCTGTCACAATATCCCGATTGGTTGCGCAACACTCAAGAGCACTAGTACCGTATCCTGCGTGACATCATCTCCAATATGACTGAAGTGACACTTCCGTCTTGACATCACACCCAATACTCTACGACTCTCTGATAAACCCAGAAGTGGTGTACACAGAACCGGTCAAAGCCCCCCTACCACCAAGACCAAAGTTTATCGATTATCGTAAGTATTAGCGATGCAAGTCTCAGGTTAAGACTATACACACCTACCTTGATTTCGGCCTCCCATAGACACATAGTCATAATACCAATGGGATTCCGAGGGGTCTATCCAGAGCGAAGCTGTTTCCCGTACCATCGGTGAAACACGACCTCCTATCGCACTTGCATAAGTATCCAATACTTATATATATGAGAACTATGCAGTTGTGCCCTCACAACGCGCACAAGTGCAATACTAGCCTATTCCGCATTATCGATGTCCAGTCTCGATAATACTACGGCTAGGGATATTTAATGATTAATCCTTCGTGGACTGATACTGTCTCATATCATCTCAATCCAGGAACTAATCATAGGGACCTCTCTTCATTTATCTATCTATGGTGATCTAATCACAAATGATGAGAGTGCAATTTCCTTATTACATAGTTAATTTGCTACAACAACACAATGTTCTGTCCAACAGCTATTTCATGCAATTTGTGGGGGCTGTTTTAGCGTGGATTCAAGGTTATTTTGGTTTTGAATATGCTAGGTAATGGAGGGCTAATTGTGGACTGTTTTTTACGACAATGGGAAGGCTATTTTCTTTGTCTTGGGCGCGAATGCTAGGGGGCTAAAGGGTTTGGTTTGTGCTTTTTTTTGTAAGAAAGGGTTAGGGTTATCCTTATTTGGGTAGGACAAAAATCATGCAATTATAAGAGGTATTTTTATATTGCCCAACCTTTTATTGGACAACTATGACCCATAGCGTCACTATTTGTAAAAGACATTCTGATTTTTGTACAAATTAACTATGTGACAATGGAAATTACATTTTATCATTTTTTAATTTGATTACTTTAATATATAAATGGTAAAAGTCCTTATGATTAGTTACGGATTATAAGATATGAGACAATATCAATACATAATGGTTTAATCATTAAATATCCCTAGTCGTAGTATTATCGAGACTGTACATCGATAATGTGGAATAGACTAGTATTACACTTGTGTGTGTTATGGAAGCGTAACATCATAGTCATCATATATTTAAGTATTGGATACTTAAACAAGTGTGATAGGAGGTTGTGTTTACCGATGGTTCGGATACAGCTTCGCTCCGGATAGACCCCTCAGAATCTCATTGGTAGTATGACTATGTGTCTATGGGAATCCGAATCAGGGTAGGTGTATTTGGTCTCAACTTGAGACTTACATCGCTAGTACTTGCGACAATCAATATGCCTTGGTTTTGGTTGTTCGGGACTTTAACAGGTTCCGTGTACTCCTCTTCTGGGTTTATTAAGAATCATAGTGTATTGGATGTGATGTCAAGATGGAAGTATCACTTCAGTCATATTAAGATGATGATCACACAGGGATACATAACTGGTGCTCTAATGTGTTGCAACCATCGGGATAATATGACTAGGTCATGATTACCCGATTAAAGAGACTAGTTGCTTGTGATCCAATATATGCTTCGTACGAGGCATATACTATTCCAACCCCAGGCCTAGCATGTGACATCCGATAATGGATCGTTATACACAATACTACGTATACTACGCCTGACAAAGATTATATATTCCATTAAGAATATTTCTGGAGAATTGGGTAGGCATGGAAACAAAATACTCTCCCAATTTTTCTTCTTGGCCGTGAGCTTCATGGAAGAAATATTGAAGATTTGTTGTAAATTTTCAAGAGCTAGCACTCAAAGGAATCAAAACAAAAGTGCTAGGGAAACTTTCTCAAGAGCTTGGAATCACCATTAAGCTTGGAGCTTAGATTGAACTCTCAAAGAAAGCTTGGAAGCATTATTCAAGAAACAAAGTTTTTGTTCTACACACATCCTCTCATCCTTTCAAAGTGAGTATAATTCCGCTATTCTTACTTTCGTATTCACATTATTTCATTGCTTAAATTGATCTTGGGAGTACTTAGAAACCTAACAATGGTATCATGGAGCCTAATTCGAGCATGAAATTGATTAGGGTTAATATACTAAAATTAGGATATTTTTTATTTGAGCATGATTTAATCAAATTGTTTGTTTAAGTATGCTTGTATGTTGATAACTTGGAGTTATACATGATCAATTTGATGAAAATTGAATTGGATTAATTTTCCCCAAATTATTGTGTTGGTCGAATGCATCATAACCCTAAAGTCATGGTATTTTTTATTCTTCTGATCATTGGATGAGTTTAAAGACTTTTGAAATATTGATTTGAAATTCAATCGGATTGAAATCGGAATCGGATATTAAAACCCTCCTAATGCCGTGATCTTTAAGCATGGAAATGAGATGATTTTTATTTCAATAATGTTGGACATGTGTTGATGATAAATAAGCATGATTAATTAAGTAAATTGATATTTTGGAAATGTTAACTTAGATAATTAATTAATGTTATACACTTTAATTAATTAAATTATGAAATTTAGAAATTTAGAATTTGATTAATTGGGCTTAATTTATAATTGGGCTTTTAATGTTGTATTTGGGCCTAATGGGCTTGGTTGGGCCAGGTTGATTTAGGTCAATTGGATTGGATCCAAATTGGGCCTAAACCATTCTATTAAGTCCAAATATAACAAATGCGCCTTTTAATATTTACTTGGGCCTAATGGGCCTAAATTGGTTTCTTGGAAAATATGGGGATTCCTTAAATGGGCTTTGGTATTTGGATTTGACCCATATTAACCAAATTCCATGCCTTAAGAATTAATTGAAAGCCCATTGGACTTTAATTAAATGACATTGGATGTTAATTGGGCTTTGAGACCAATTTAGATTAGATTTGGAATGTAAGTCGTAAAGGCGCATTAAAAAGTGTAGTTATTTAATTTGGAATTAAATATAGAATTAGTATTGAATATGAATTAAATTAGATTTAAATTATAGTTCGATAATTCAAGAATTTGTACTTTGAGTACTTATTTTCAAACAAGTTGGACTCGCGCAAATCAAATCGTTGTTGGAACATTGGATGATCACTTAATTCAAAGATTAATTAATTGGATTAGATTGATTGAATAACATGCTTTGTGTGAATAAATGGATGTGTTGAATGAATAATGTATATCGGATGGATATTAGAAGGGAAATGGCAATTTTAAAAATTGTTGTAAATTTAGAATTTATTAAGACCTGTGTGTCCAGCCTTATCTCTCGATTCTTTGTAATTATCTTTTCACCTAATTCCCCTCAATGTTAATGAGGTTTCTTTCATTGTATTATGTAATTAGGTAGAAGTTAGAATAGTTCTAGTCAGGGAGAGGACATGGAGTGATTTTTTTTTTGGGATAAAGTAAGTATATTAACCAAAGAAATAACAAAAGCACATGGGCATACCCCAAAGAGCTAAGGAAGACAGGCCTTCGTAGCTACAGAGTGATTTATTCTAGGAATAATTTGTGTGATATCCATCCGCATATCATTATTAATTTATTTACCGCGCCTTATTATGCTTTTAGAATGCATGCTTGTGTATGATGAGACCTAACAAAGATAATAAATTGGTTGCCAATTTACGCGAAAACCCTTAATAAATATTAAGCGTTTTTCCTTCCATTGAGTGATTCTTACTCAAGATCCAAGATTGGCCTTGGTTTGTTAGCCAAATTGGCCTTGGTTTGTTAGCCAAAGTCAAGACCTTTGTCCATCGCGGATGTGTTTGAATCATGAAGGCTTTGTTGCATATCGTGTTTCTTGTCCAAGTTGTGATTTGTTGGCCAAAGTCAAGATCACTTCTTGTCCATCGACATCGATTACGAAGCTTTCCAAGGTTAATGGGTCCCGCTTAACTTGAATCATTAAGCTTGTTGTGCCAAAGCCAAGACATAGTTGATTCAGAGGAAAAAAGGTTAAGAAAATATATGGATATATTGGCATATATATTGTATATATGTTTCAGACTTGGAGGTCCACCTACCGGATCTAGGAATTGGATGAGATCCAATTGATCTTAGAGATCTACTTACTTAAATATCATACAGCTTGTTGGCCAAAGTGAAGGTTGTGTGTTATTTAAAACTAGGTTTCCCGAGTACTCAACAAAGGGTTAGAGGCTCGCCGAAAAATAGTGGGAGGCTAGTATTGAATTTGCAATTTCGTTCAAATACTTAGCTTTACGCGCTTTCAAATTATTTCATCAATTATACTTATTAGTTGGACTCATATTATATTATTTTTTCTTATACCAGTTAGACTGTACCCATACATTGTTAATTGGATAGTTTGACTATCGCAGTTAAAATGACGGGAAAGAATAGTGTCAGAGACATTATCATGGGCAAGAATGTCTTCAATGGCACAAACTTTTCTGATTGGGAAATGAATCTCAGGATTGTCCAGGGATCCGAGAAGTTGATCTATACTATAGAGAGACCTTTTGGGCCTAAGCCTGGACCTGATCAGTTGCTTGAGTTAGAGATTTGGAAGACTCATAGCGATGACAACTCTACTGCTCAATCCATTATGCTTGCTGCTATGACTCAACAATTCCGTCGACAGACAAGGAATCAGATCCCTATAACATGTTGGCAAAGTTGCATGATCTTCACCGATCTAATCTTAGATCGCAAAGATATGAGTTGCAGAAGAAGCTCTTCCGTGCTCGCATGTCAAATAGTACATCTGTTGAGCACCATGTGTCACAAATGATTGCTGACATCGAGCAGCTAGCTCAGAGATGGGCATTATCTTCGAGGCTTAGACTTCGATAGATTTGATCTTAAAGTCTTTCCCCGACACTTGGAGTGGGTTAATCATGAACTATAATATGTTGAACCAAGATGATACTCTTGGAGAGTTAATGTCCATACTGAAAGAAGCTGAAGAGGAGCTTCTAAAGGCCAAGAAGTGCGAGGCGTACTTCGCTTCAACATCTCAGACTCCGAGGGCTTGGCCCAAGGCGACTGGAGGTGTCAAGAGGAATAAGCATAATAAGAAGGGCATGGCCTAATCGTCAAAAGGGTTCTGGGAAACCGAAGGATAAATCCCAAGATGTCTGCAGAGTGGGAAGTGGGGTCACTGGAAGCATGACTGCCTCGAGTACAAGGCGCACATGAAAGAAATTAATGCAAGCAAGACACCGGCTTCATGTATGTTTGTTATAGAAATAAAAATGTCTACTACCAGTTTTAAAAATTGGATTTTTGATTCTGGTTGTGGTACTCACATATGTACTGATGTGCATGATATGTGGATTAACATGAGACTGGCATCGGGAGAGATTGACCTCCGCGTTGGAAATGGGACTCGAGTTGCCGTTTTGGCCGTGGCACTTATGTTTTGGAACTGCCCTCGGGGTATGTACTTGAACTAACAGACTGTTATTTTGTACCTAGTTTGACTAGGAATATTATTTATGTATCTATGTTAGCCCAATGCGGGTATACTTTTGTATTTAGAAACACTGGGTGTTTTATGTATAAAAATGATATGGAAATTTGCACTGCTGATGCAAATAATGGTCTTTATATTTTGAATATTAATCAATCTCAAACATATGCTTACAAACAAAAGGCTTAAAGTAAGTATAAAAGATGAAACTTATATGTGGCATTGTCGTCTGGGACACATAAGCAAGACACGTATATCCACACTTTCAAAGAGTGGGTACTTGGACATATTTGATCCTAATTCATATGATGTCTGCGAATTTTTTTTATTAGGCAAAATGCCTAAAACACCTTTTAGCGGAAAGGGTGTACGCGCCACCGAACTGTTAGCCCTTGTTCATAGTGACGTATGTGGGCCTATGTCTAGCCAAGCTAGAGGTGGATATGAATACTTCGTAACCTTTAGGGATGATGCATCGCGTTATGGTTACGTATATCTTATGAGACACAAGTTGGAAACCTTTGAGAAATTCAAAGAGTTTCGACATGAAGTAGAAAAAAAGACCGGTAAAAGTATTAAGACAGTACGGTCGGACCGTGGTGGTGAATACTTGAGCAATGAGTTTCTTGATTACTTGAAAGAATATGGTATTCTTTCACAGTGGACTCCTCTCGGAACACCGCAATTAAACGTTGTGTCCGAACGGAGAAATCGAATTTTGTTAGACATTGTAAGGTCTATGATGAGTCGCACATAGACTTGCAAACAAGGTTTGTAAGTTAAATCAATCCATTTATGGATTGAAGCAAGCATCGTGTTCTTAGAACCAATATTTTGATGAGATCATAAAAAGAATATGATTTCATTCAAAGCATGGATGATCCTTGTGTATATAAGAAGGTTAGTGGGAGCGCACTGACATTCATTGTCCTTTATGTTGATGATGTATTACTTATCGACAATGACATTCCCATGTTAACATCGGTGAAAGCTTGACTTTCATTAAAATTCTCCATGAAAGATCTGGGAGAAGCAGGCTTTATTTTAGGAATAAAGATCTACCGTGATAGATCTAGAAAGCTGCTTGGACTCTCCCAGAGTACGTACATTGACAAAGTGTTGAAGAGATTCAACATGGATCAGTCCAAGATAGGACTATTTCCAGTGTCACATGGCGTCACTCTATCTAAGGACATGTGTCCTAAAACTCAAGATGAGAGAGACAACATGAGTCGGATACCGTTCGCCTCAGCAGTCGAATCGATCATGTATGCCATGATATGTACGCGACCTGATGTCTTGTATGCCTTGAGCATGTGTAGTCGCTATCACGCCGTTCCAGGTGAAGGTCACTGGATGGTGGTTAAGAATATCCTTAAGTATCTTAGACGAAGTAAGGATTCTTTCTTAATCTATGGAGATTGAGAACTTGAGGTAACTAGGTATACCGATGTAAGTTTCCAAACTGACAAAGACGACTGCAAGTCGCAATCCGGGTACATATTTTGTTTGAACAACGGAGCAGTAGGCTAGAAATCTTCCAAGCAAAAGACTGTTGCCGGTTCAACAACAGAAGCAGAGTATATTACTGTAGCCGAAGCAGTAAAAGAGGCAGTTTGGATCCATAAATTCCTAATTGGATTAGGAGTATTTCTATTAGCAGCTGAGCCCGTTCCATTGTATTATGACAATAACGGGGCTATAACGCAGGCTAAGGAACTGAGGTCTCATCAATGATCCAAGCATGTTCTTCGACGTTTCCATCTAATTCGTGAGATCATACATCGGGGCTATGTGAAGATCGAGAAGCTTGCATCAGAGGCCAACATAGCAGATCCGCTTACGAAAGCTATTCCTCATCAAAAGTTTGAGCGACATGTACATAGTTCAGGTGTTAGATGCTTGAGTGACTGGATATAGGCCAAGTGGGAGATTGTTGGACAACTATGACCCATAGCGTCACTATTTGTAAAATACATTGTGGTTTTTGTACAAATAAACTATGTGACAATGGAAATTACATTTTATAATTTTGTAATTTGATTACTTTAATATATAAATAGTAAAAGTCCTTATGATTAGTTCCGGATTATAAGATATGAGATAGTATCTATCCATAACAGTTTAATCATTAAATATCCCTAGTCGTAGTATTATCGAGACTGGACATCGATAATGTGGAATAGACTAGTATTGCACTTGTGCGTGTTATGGAAGTGTAACAGAATAGTTCTCATATATTTAAGTAATGGATACTTATGCAAGTGTGATAGGAGGTTGTGTTTACCGATGGTACGGATACAGCTTCGCTCCGGAAAGACCCCTCGGAATCCCATTGGTAGTATGACTATGTGTCTACGGGAATCCGAATCAATGTAGGTGTATTTGGTCTCAACCTGAGACTTACATCGCTAGTACTTGGGAAAATCAATATGCTTTGGTTTTGGTCGTTCGGGTCTTTAACATGTTCTTTGTACACCTCTTCTGGGTTTATTGAGAATCATAGTGTATTGGATGTGATGTCAAGACAGAAGTATCACTTCAGTCATATGGAGATAATGATCACATAGGGATACAGAACTAGTGCTCTAATGTGTTGCAACTATCATGATAATATGACTAGGTCATGATTACCCGATTAAAGAGACTAGTTGCTTCTGATCCGATATATGCTTCGTACGGGGTAGACACTATTCCAGCCCTAGGCTTAGCATGTGACATCCGATACTGGATCGTTATACACAATACTACGTATACTACGCTTGACAAAGATTATATATTCCATTAAAATATTTCTGGAGAATTGGGTAGGCACGGTGCTTTGCTAGAAGCCAACCATGTCTCGTAAAATTGGTAAAAACATAGTACGAGGTACGTACGTGTTCAGATAGTCTGATGACTGGATTTACTGCCAATATATCTACGGATCTCTTGGGTCGCTTCCCGAAGATTCACCGATGACGTATGATTCGAACATAATTAATCTAGGATTAATTACGTAGAGAATTTATCTATTTGAAGAGAGAAAATGATTAAATTGGAATTAATCGATAAAATAATATATTCGATATTTAAACGAAATTAGATTTCGACGCGGAATTAAAATTGGATTTTAATTCGGGCAA
This sequence comes from Zanthoxylum bungeanum, assembly GCA_019454045.1. NCBI lineage: Eukaryota > Viridiplantae > Streptophyta > Magnoliopsida > Sapindales > Rutaceae > Zanthoxylum > Zanthoxylum bungeanum. The sequence goes on from SKCR01025321.1 coordinate 26,076, forward strand.
ACAAATTAATTTAAAATTAATTCGACGTGAATAGTAATTTTACTTAGCATAATTATTTAATTAAATTGGATTTAATTACGTCGCAACGGAAAATTCATTAATTCGGAATTAGCAAAACCGAGCCCGAGAGTGTTTCCGGGCCCACTCGGATTTTGAATCTGTGGGGCCCACATGTCACATCACTTGTCTTTCTTTCACCTTTATGGTGATGGAAGTTGGTGAAGATTTTGGTGATGACTTTTATCACACTCAATGTTGATTTGTTATTGACATTTACCAAACTTTTGGTAAATCAAATTTAGATTTTTTGAAAATCAAAATATAAAACAAATAAGTCAACAAACCTTTATTTTTTTCACTCTCTCATTCACGCCCATTTTGGAAACAAAATACTCTCCCCATTTTTCTTCTTGGCCGTGAGCTTCAAGGAAGAAATATTGAAGATTTATTGTAAATTTTCAAGAGCTAGCACTCAAAGGAATCATAACAAAGGTGCAAGGGAAACTTTCTCAAGAGCTTTGAATCACCATTAAGCTTGGAGCTTGGATTGAACTCTCAAAGAAAGCTTGGAAGCACTATTCAAGAAACGAAGTTTTTATTCTACACACATCCTCTCATCCGTTCAAAGTGAGTATAATTCCACTATTCTTACTTTCGTATTCACATTATTTCATTGCTTAATTGATCTTAGGACTACTTAGAAACCCAACACCTTTTTCCTCTAAATAAACTAAGCCTTGTCTTTGGCTCAACAAGCTTAATGAAACCAGTTAAGCGTGACCCATTGACAGTGGGAAAGCTTCGTAATTGACTTTGGCCAAAAAATCACAACTTGCCCAAGGCGTACGATATGGAACAAGCCTTCGTGATTGAAACACATCCGCGATGGACAAAGGTCTTGACTTTGGCCAACAAACCAATGCCAATCTTGGATCTTGAGAGAGAGTCACTCAATGGAAGGAAAACGCTTAATGTTTGATGAGGATTTTTCGCGTAAATTGGCAACCAATTTATTATCTTTGATTAGGTCTCATCATACACCCTTAGACATGCATTCTAAAAGCATAATAAGGTGCGAATAAATTAATAACGATATACGGATAGATATACAACAAACTTTGTTCCTAGAACAAATCACTATCTCCTGCTAGCCATATTTATATTCTACCCAATAACATAATACTTTAAAAGAAACCTTATTTAAATTAAGGGAAATTGGTGAGAATAGAAATACAAAGAGTAAAGAAATAATAGGCTGGAAATGCAGGTCCAATTTAATAAATTCTAAATTTATTACAACAATTTCCAAAATTGCCCTCACCCTTCTAATATCCATCCGATATACATTATTCATTCCATACATCCATGTATTCACACAAAGCATGTTATTCAATCAATCTAATGCAATTAATTAATCTTTGACTTAATGACAATCCAATGTTCAAACAATGATTTGATTTGCGTGAGTCCAACTCGTTTAAGAATAAATGCTCGAAGTACGTATTCTTGAATTATATCGAACTACAATTTTAAATCCAATTTAATTTGTATTCAATACTAATTACAATTTATTCCAAATTAAATAATTACACCTTTTCTGTGCCTTAAAGACTTGGATTCCAAATCCAATCTTAATGGGTCTTAAAGGCCCAATTAATATCTAATATATTTTAATTAAAGTCTAATGGGCTTTTAATTAATTCTTAAGGCTTGGGCTTTGGCCATTATGGATCAAACCCAAGATGTCAAGGCCCAAATAGGAATCACCCTATTGTCAAAAATCAATTTAGGCTCACTAGGCCCAATTATGGAAATGGTTTTGGGCCCAATTGGATCCAAGCCAATTGTCTAAAACCAACTTAGCCCAACCAAGCCCATTAGGCCCAAATACACCAAATTAGTCCAATTCAACTCAAAGACCAATTTAATTAATATAACATTCCAAACATTACATTAATTTTAATTAAAGTGTAATCGCCATAATTAATTAATTAACCCAATGTTTCCAAAACATCAATTTAATCCCATTAATCATGCCTAATTCCCAAATTCATGTGTAACACAAAACTGGGGCAAAATCAATCAATTCCAACAAGCTTCATTCATAGCAATCATCATGAAATAATATTCAATACCGATTTCAATCCAATTAAACTAACAATTAATATTCATTTCATGCAATTAACATATCCAATTATTAAATTTCAAAAAATCACCATGAATATTATTAGGTCACATTCGGCCATGCTTAAATTTGGGGGTTTTTTGATCCAATCAAATTTTCTCAGATCTAATGATGCATAAATCCGATTCAACATCATACAAACACAACCACACATTCAATTTGAAAAAATCATGCTTCAAACACAAAATCCCAAATTAAAGTCTATGAACCATAATTTTTAAATCAAGCTTAGGATGGCTTTAGATACCATTGTTAGTCTCTAAGACATGCCACAAGATCACTAAGCTAGATTAAAGTGTGAAAAATCACAAATAAGTTGCGGAAGACTTACATTGATTTGGATGAATTCAAGACTTTTCTTTGATTTCCATGGAAGCTCCAAGCTTTGTTGAGTGTTTCCAACACTTTGGTGAGTTTTCCTATCACCTTCTTTGACTCCAAATGTGCTAGCAAGCTTGAAATTTTGAAACAAAATTTCCATGGGAGAGAGAGAGTGGTTCGGCCATGGTGAGGAATTTTGAGAGAGAGAGTTTTGTGTGCGACTTGGTTTTGGTTTTCAAAAAACCCTAATCCAAAAGTCAAACAAAAAATTTGTGTATATCTTTTACCAAAGGTAAATGCTTTACCAAAAGTAAAACAAGGTTGGCCAAAAGTGAGTGGTTTTCCAAAAACCACTTGCTTTTGCCAACAACCACCATTAATATGTGGTCCCTACCTATTAAATTTAAAATTCAAGATGGCTTACTCTACACACTTCGGGCTCGGTTTTGTTTAATCTGATTAAACGAGTTTTCTGTCGCAACGTAATGAAATCTAATTTAATTAAATAATGATGCATCGCAAAATTATTACAGACGTCGCTTACGAATTAATTCCAAATTAATTCGTTCGCTTGTATTAAAGTCAAACTTTAATGTCGTATTGAAATCTAATTTCAATTAATATATCTTATATATTATTTTAGCCAAAGTAAATAAATTAAATAGAAAAATATAATTTAACTATTAAATTTATTTTACCGATTAATTAGAAATTAATTGCGTTCTCTCTTTTAGTCGAATTAATCCCGGATTAATCCCTACCGTAATTAATCCCTGATTAATTCTTGCCGTAATTAATCCCAGATTAATTTCTACCGTAATTAATCCCAGATTAATTTTCTCTCTCATAATTAATCCCAGATTAATTTTGCTCGAGTCAAATGTCATCGGTGAATCTTTGGGAAGTGACCCAAGAGATCCCTGGATATGTTGGTAGTAAATATGGTCATCGGACTATCCGAATACGTGCGTACCCAATACCACGTTCCTACCAATTTACAAGAGATGGTTGGCTTCTAGCAAAGCACTATGCCTTCGCAATTCTCCAAAAATATTCTTTAAAATGAATATATAATCTTTGTTAGGCGTAGCATATGTAGTATTGCGTATTTCGATCCAGTATCGGATGTCACATGGTAGGCCTGGGGCTAGAATTCTGTTGTGTCTGCCCCATACGAAGCATATATCAGATCACAAGCAACTAGTCTCTTTAATCAGATAATCATGACCTAGTTATATTATCCCGATAGCTGCAGCATATTAGAGTACTAGTTCTGTATCTCTTTGCGTTTATCTTCTCCATGTGACTGAAGTGATACTTTCGTCTTGACATCATACCTAATACACTACGATTCTTAGTAAACCCAGAAGAGGCGTACACAGAATCTGTTAAAGCCCTAGACGACCAAAACCAAAGTGTACTGATTTTCGTTAGTATTAGCGATGCAAGTCTCAGGTTAATACCAAATACACCTACCCTGATGCGGATTCCCATAGACACATAGTCACACTACCAATGGGATTCCTAGGGTCTATCCAGAGCGAAGCTGGTTCCGTACCAACGGTAAACAGAACCTCCTTGTAGGCACTGTATTTTTCATATAAGTCTTGATGATGAGTCTCGTATGGAGACACTACCTCTTTAAATTGTGGAAGTCGCGAGAAACGGACGTCGAAAGGGAAGAGTCAGATATTGACATTTTTGTTGGATTTAGTTCGCTTGTTGGACCTCTGTTTTGAAACATATCATTAGCCCAAAACCCCCGCAAGTCACACACCAAGCCCATACATCACCAAACTACACACCAAGCCCACCAAACCAAACCAAACCAAACTCACACCCAAATCACCTAAATCACGCCCAAACATGTCCAAATTAACAAAATCACACATTAAACACATGCCAAAATCAAGACAAATGACCTTCCCTAATTAAAAGATACAAAACAAATCTCATCAAACACATTCCTAATTCGATTAAATTACCTTCCCTAATTAAAAAAGATCAAATCAAATAAAATCAAACCATATCCCTAATCAAAAGAGAAGAAATCAAATTAAAAGACATTCCTAATTAAAAGATATCCCCATAAATATACAAATCCTTTCCCTATTCGCATAAGGACAAACCCTATCCATTTGTCTATAAAAAGAAGCCTTCACCACACCTTTCAAACCCTAGCTCAATCTCACAAAAATCACAAAGAACATAAGCCAAGCTGTATTCACGCAGCCCTCATAAAAACCCTAACTCTCTTCTTCTTCCACCTGCTCGCCCTCTCTCTCGAACGCATCAACCTTTCTCTCTTCCACCTTCACGACACTACACCATATACTTCACTCTCTCCACGGAAGCCCACTCTCACCGAACTGCACGTTGAACGTGCATGAAGCCCTAACGTTCACAAGCCAACACATAAATTAAACACTCACACACCTGGCAACCGACTCACTAGCAAACAGCCACACATCCCTCAACTCAACCCCCTCATATAGCCAACACGTCCATAAACTTCACATTCAACACACGTAAAAGACCTCACTCAACAGTCTTCATTCAACCCAACACAGTAGCCACACCTCAGCAGACCTCTCACACTCACCATCAGACCAACAAAATCCCTACTAACCGGCCAAACAGCCAATGCACAGATCAACCAACAAATTCCCACATCGACCATGAACCACCCCTCTTCTTACCTAACCGACACAGCCAGAAACCCCAGACACATGCATGCCACTCATGCACATAACACACACTGACGCACATAAACAAATCCTCTTAGCCGACTAAATTACCTTCAACCTCACGCCACTCAACATACCTCTCCCTACTTAGAACACATGCATGCAGACCTCATAACCAACGCATCCAATAGAGTACGTTCATCACCCCTCGTAGCCACTTGAGACACATCCTCGTAAGTAGTCCTCCTGACCGAATAATAAGCCACCAGACCAAAGCAAAACAGCCCCCAAATTACCCTCGAATAACCGCAAATTAGACCCCAAAAAACTGACCTCAAAGTATTCCAAAACAGCGACCAAAATAGCCTAAATAGTGACCAGAAAATACCCTTAAAACAACAGTAAAATAGAGTGAAAATAGCAGCCCGAACAACAAAACAGCGAAGGAAAAAGTTAAACCAGTGAACCAGAGAAGTTGCGGAGCATCAACCCTCCCGACAACAATGTACCGCACTTCTGATAGACGACTAAAGAGGTTAGACCTGAGGGCACCTTTTTATTTATTCCCTCTTATTTTTATTTATTTTATTGCTTTATTTCGCATGAGTTTTATGGATTAGTGCATGATGTGATTGTTGGACAGTTATGACCCATAGCATCACTGTTTGTAAAAGACATTGTGTTTTTGTACAAAATTAACTATGTTGTAATGAAATTGTTTTTTACCGTTTTATATTTATTTACTTTGATATATAAATGGTAAAAGTCCTTATGATTAGTTCCGGATTGAGATGATATGAGACAGTATCAATCCATAAAGGTTTAATCATTAAATATCCCTAGTCGTAGTATTATCGAGATTGGACATCGATAATACAGAATAGACTAGTATTGTACTTGTGCCCGTTGTGAGGGCATAACACCATAGTTCTCATATGTTTAAGTATAGGATACTTATGCAAGTGCTCTATAAGGTTGTGTTTTACCAATGGTACGGAAAACAGGTTCGCTCTGGATAGACCCCGCGAAATCCCATTCGTAATATGTATATATGTCTATGGGACTCCGTTTCAGGGTAGGTGTATTTGGTCTTAACCTGAGACTTGCATCGCTAGTACTTGTGACAATCGGTAAACTTTGGTTTTGGTCATCCAGGACTTTAACAGGTTCTGTATACGCCTCTGCTGGGTTAATTGAGAATCGTAGTGTATTGGATGTGATGTCAAGATGGAAGTATCACTTCAGACATATGGAGATGATGATCACGCAGGGATTCAGAACTGGTTCTCAATAGTGTTGCAACCATCGGGATAATATGACAAGGTCATGATTATCCGATTCAAAGAGACTAGTTTCTTGACATACGATTTGTGCTTCGTACGGGGTAGACACTATTCCAACCTTAGGCCTTGCTCGTGACATCTGATATTGGATCGTTATACATAATACTACGGTATACTACGCCTGATAAAGATCGTATATTCCATTAAGAATATTTCTGGAGAATTGAGTAGGCATGGCGCTTTGCTAGAAGCCAACCTTGTCTCGTAAATCAGTAAAAACGTAGTACGAGGTACGTACGTGTTCGGATAGTCCGATGACCGTATTTATTACCAACATATCCAGAGATCTCTGGGGTCGCTTCCCGAAGATTCACTGATGATGTATGATTCAAACTTAATTAATCTGAGATTAATTACGGAGAGACTTTATCTTGGATAAAGTACTATTTAAAGAGAAAAAAAGATTAATTTGTAATTAATCGATAAAATAATATATTCAATATATTTAACGAAATTGGATTTCGAAGCGGAATTAAAATTAGATTTTAATTTGGGCAAGCGAGTTAATTTAGAATTAATTCGTTAGCGACGTGAATAGTAATTTCGCTAGGCATAAATTTTTATTACGTCGCGACAGAAGTTCGTTAATTCAGAATTAACGAAACTGAGCCCCGAAGTGTTTTCGGGCCCACTCGCATTTAGAATTAAAGTGGGGCCCACAAGTCATATCGCGAGTCACATCACTTGTCATTTAAAGGTGATAGATGTCAAAGTCACTTTTTGTGAGTGGCATATTGTCACTATTCATGACATAAGTTAGTGAGAGCTTTTAATGCAATTTTGGAGCCAAAATGTGTTGACTCTTTGAATGTTATATAAAATATTTTGGTAAAGGTTTTTAGCATTATTTATTTTTAGAAAAACAAAGCAAATACAAAACTTTCTCTCTATCCATTTGCTTGCCAATGCCGTGAGCTCCTACAAGGTTAAGGAAGATTAGATTTTCTTTAATCTTTGCTAGCACACTTGAAGCATCAATACAAGGTGATAGGGAACCGAACTAAGATCTTGGAATCCATAAAGATTGGAGCTTCATCATCTTCATCTACAAAAGCTTCTCTTGGCCGAATACTTCAAGCAAGGGGACAACGCTTTTGTGTTCTTCACATTAAAATTCGATCTTTGTAACTGTGTTTCCGCCATATTTCTTTTTTGTATTCATTCTATTTCATGGCTTAATTTGATCATGGGACATCAATAAAAACCAACAATGGTATCATGGAGCCTTGTTTAAACATGAAATATATTAGCGTAAAATTTGGGTAAATTGATTTTGAGCATGTTTTGAATAAATTACTTTTTTGAGCATGCTTGAGGATGGATGAATTTGAGTTGTTTATGATCAATTTTATGAAAAACAAATTGGATGAATTTTTCCCCATAAATGAGGCTTGGCCGAATGTGTATTACCCTTGTAAGTCTTGGTATTTTTTGTTTCGTAGATCATTGGATGACTTGAAACGATTAGGATATGTCGATTTAAAATTCAATCGGATTGAAAAATGAATTCGGAAAAAATTTGTTCAACTTATGTCAAAATATTGGACATAAGTTGAACAAATGAGAACATGATTAATTAATTAAATTTTATTTTGGAAATATGGATTTATATAATTAATTAATGAATTACATTTTAGTTAATTGAATTTTAAAATTTGGAGTATTAAAATTTTGTTAATTGGGCTTGATTTTGAATTGGGCTTGGAAATGTTATATTCGGGCATAATGGGCTTGGTTGGGCCACGTTAGTTTAGGCAAATTGGATTGGATCCAAATTGGGCCTAAATCATTCCATTAAGTCCAAATGTAATAATTAGGCTTTAAAAGTTTAATTGGGCCTTATGGGCCAAAATTTGTTTTATGACAAATGATGGTGATTCCTTAATTGGGCTTGCTAATTGGGTTTGACCCACAGTAACCAAATCCAATGCCTTAAGAAATCAATTAAAAGCCCATCGGACTTTAATTGAACATACATTGGATGTTAATTGGGCTTTGAGACCCATTACAATTAGATTTGGAATCTAAGTCATTAAAGCGCATTAAAATGTGTAATTATTTAATTTGGAATTAAATACATGAATTAGTATTGAATACGAATTAAGTTAGATTTAACGAGTAGTTCGATATAATTCAAGAATGCGTACTTTAAGTACTTATTCTTAAATGAGTTGGACTCGCGCAAATCAAATCATTATTTGAACATTGGATGATCACTAATATTCAAAGATAATTAATTTGATTAGTTTGATTGAATAACATGCTTGATTGAATACATGGATGTGATGAATGAATAACGTATATCGGATGGATATTAGAAGGGAAAGGGCAATTTTAGAAATTATTTTAAATTCAGAATTTATAAATTGCATATGCGTGTCCAGCCTTATCTCTCATTATTTCTTTGTATTCTCTTCTCACCTAATTCCCCTCAATGTTAATGAGGTTTCTATTATTGTATTATGTAATTGGGTAGAAGTATAATAGTGCTGGCCGGGGAGAGGAAAGGAAGTGATTTGTTCTAGGAACAATCTGTTTAAATATCCATCCGCATATCGTTATTAATTTACTTTCCGAGCCTTATGATGTTTTAGAAGTGTGCTTAAGGGTGAATGATGAGACATTAACAAAGATAATAAATTGGTTGCCAATTTACGCGAAAAACCCTCAAAACATATTAAGCATTTTTCCTTCCGTTGAGTGATTCTTACTCAAGATCCAAAGTTGGCATTGGTTTTTTGGTCAAAGTCAAGACCTTTGTCAATTGCGGATGTGTTTGAATCATGAGAGTTTTGTTCCATATCAGTGTCTTGTCCAAGTTGTGATTTGTTGGCCAAAGTCAAGATCACTTCTTGTCCATCAACATTGATCACGAAGTTTTCCATGTCAATGGGTCCCGCTTAACTGGAATCATTAACCTTGTTGTGCCAAAGCCAAGGCTTAGTTGATTCAGAGGAAAAAGGTTAGGCAAATATATTGGATATATTGGCATATGTATTGTATACATATTTCGGACTTGGATGTCCACCTACCGGATCTAGGAATTACATAAGATCCAATTGATCTTCGAGATCTACCTAGTTAAATATCATACAGCTTGTTGGCCAAAGTCAAGGTTGTGTGTTATTTAACGGGATCCTAGCCCACTAGGAAACTGGGTTTCCCGAGTACTCGACAGAGGGTTAGAGGCTCGCCGAAAAATAATGGGAGGCTAGTATTGAATTTGCAATTTCATTCAGATACTTAGCTTTACGCGCTTTCAAATTATTTTATTAGTTGGACTAATATAATGTTATTTTTCTTATAACAGTTAGACTGTACCCAAATATCATTGATTAGATAGTTGGACTATCGTAATCAGGATGATAGGAAAGGGAAATGTCCGAGACATTATCATGGGCGAAAATGTCTTTAAGGATAGTCCTTGGAGCCGAGAGGCTACTGTATACTATGCAGACACCTCTTGGGCCTAAACCCAGACCTGATCAGTTACTTGAGCTGGAGCTTTGGAAGATTCACAGCGATGATAATGAAACTGCTCAGTCAATTATGCTTGCTGCTATAACTCAGTATTTCCGTCGATAGAAAAATGACTTGGATCCCTACAACATGTTGGCGAGGTTGTAAGATCTTCACCGATCTAATCGTAGATCGCAGAGATATGAGTTGCAGAAGAAGCTCTTCCGTGCACGTATGTCAAAAGACATGTCTGTTGAGTCTCATGTGGCACAGATGATTGCTGACATTGACAAGCTTTCTCAGATGGGGATAGTCTTAGAGGCTGAGACTACTATAGATTTGATCTTGCAGTCTCTCCCCGACACTTGGAGACAGTTCATCATAAACTATAACTTGATGAACCAAGATGATACTCTTGGAGAGCTGTTATCAATTCTCAAAGAAGCTGAGAATGAGCTTCTCAAGGGCAATAAGCGCGAGGCGCACATTGCTTCGATATCTCAGACACCGAGGGATGGGCCCAAGGTGACTGGAGGTGTGAAGAAGAAGAAGCATAAGAGAAAGAGAAAGACCAAATTGTCAAAGGCTTCTGGGAAGCCAAAAGACAAATCTCAGGATGTATGCTTCCAGTGCGGCAAGCGGGGTCACTGGAAGCCTGACTGCCGCGAGTACAAGGCGCTCCAGAAGGAGATTAAAGCGGGCAAGGCACCGGCTACAGGTATGTTTGTTATTGAAATAAACATGACTACTTCTAGTTTTCAAAATTGGATTTTTGATTTTGGTTGTGGTACTCACATATGTACTGATATGCAGGATCTGCGGATTAGCAGGAGACTAGCCTCAGGGGATATTGATCTACGCATCGGAAATGGGGCACCAGTCGCCATTTTGGTCGTTGGCACTTTTGTTTTAGAACTGGGCATGTAATTGAACTTAATGACTGTTATTATGTACCTAGTTTGACTAGGAATATTATCTCTGTATCTATGTTAACCCAATGGTATACTTTTGTATTCAGGAACACTTGGTGTTTTATGTATAAAAATGATGTAGAAATTTGCACTGCTGTTGCAAATAATGGTCTTTATTTTTTGAATATAAATCAATCTCAAACATATAATATAACAAACAAAAGGCTTAAAATGAGTAATAAAGATGAAACTTATATGTGGCACTGTCGTCTATGACACATAAACAAGACTCGCATATCCACACTTTCGAAGAGTGGGTACTTGGACGGATTTGATCCAAATTCATATGACGTCTGCGAATCTTGCTCATTAGGTAAAATGCCTAAATCACCTTTTAGCGGTAAAGGTGAACGCGCCACCGAACTGTTAGCCCTCGTTCATAGAGACGTATGTGGGCCCATGTCTAGCCAGGCTAGAGGTGGATACGAATACTTCGTAACCTTTACGGATGATGCATCGCGTTATGGTTATGTGTATCTTATGAGACACAAGTCGGAAACTTTTGAGAAATTCAAAGAGTTTCGACACGAAGTTGAAAAACAGACCGACAATAGTATAAAGACATTACGGTCGGACCATGGTGGAGAATACTTGAGCAATGAGTTTCTAGATTACTTGAAAGAATATGGTATTGTTTCACAGTGGACTCCTCCTGGAACACCGCAATTAAATGGTATGTCCGAACGGAGAAATCGAACTTTGTTGGACATGGTTAGGTCTATGATGAGTCGCACTGAGCTACCTATTTCCTTCTGGGATATGCATAAAATAGTGCAATTCTTATTTTGAATAAGGTTTCGTCAAAGTCTGTACAACAGACTCCGTATGAGATATGGACAGGAAAGAAACCGGGTTTCTCATTTCTGAAGATTTGGGGATGCTGAGCATACATCAAACGTTTGGAAGGAACAAAACTTGAGCCCAAATCAGATAAATGCCTATTCGTAAGATATCATAGGGAAACCAAAGGATATTACTTCTATTACCCAGGAGAGAACAAAGTATTTGTTGCTCTACTTGCGGTTTTCCTTGAGAAAGAATTCCTAAATGCAGTGATTAGTGGGAGGAAAGTAGAACTCGATGAAAATTGGAGTGATACTATTCCTGCCATAGAATCCTCAACAGAACAAGAACAGTCCATCCGGGATGAGACTATACCACAATCTTCTATTACACAAGGACCGCGTAGGTCGGAAAGAGTCAGGAAACAACCTGAGAGGTATGGGTTTCTGATCTCACCTCATGTAGATATTAATCTCATTGAGGATAATGAACCGGCTACGTATGAGGAAGCGATACAAGATATTTATTCCGCTTTATGGCAAGAAGCCATGAAGTCCGAAATAGATTCCATGTACACCAACCAAGTTTGGACACTGGTTGATGCACCAGAAGGCGTAAAGCCTATTGGTTGCAGCTGGATCTTCAAGAAGAAGACCGACATGGATGGCAACGTACAAACGTACAAAGCTAGGCTTGTAGCGAAGGGGTATCGTCAACGACATGGTGTCGATTACGATGAAACTTTCTCACCCGTTGCCATGATTAAATCCATTCGGATAATGCTTGCTATTGCTGCATATTTCGATTACGAGAATGGAAGATGGACGTTAAAATCGCTTTCCTTAACGGAAACCTTTTGGAGGATGTTTAAATGCAACAGCCTGATGGTTTTATCGTGCCTAGACTTTCAAACAAGGTTTGTAAGTTAAATCGATCCATTTATGGATTGAAGCAAGCATCGCGGTCATGGAACCAACGTTTTGATGAGATCATAAAAGAATAACGATGATGATCTTTGTGTATATAAGAAGGTTAGTGGGAGAGCACTGACTTTTATTGTCCTTTATATTGACGATGTATTGCTAATTGGCAATGACATTCCCTTTTTAAGTCGGTGAAAGCTTGGCTTTCATTGAAATTCTCCATGAAGGATCTGAGAGAAGCAACCTTTATTCTGGGAATAAAGATCTACCGGGATAGATCTAGAAAGCTGCTTGGACTCTCTCAGAGTACATATATTGACAAAGTGTTGAAGAGATTCAACATGGATCAGTCCAAGAGAGGACTGTTACCAGTGTCCCACGGCGTCTATCTATCTAAGGATATGTGTCCTAAAACTCAAGATGAGAGAGAAAACATGAGTCGAATATCGTTCACCTTGGCAGTCAGATCGATCATGTATGTCATGATATGTATGCGACCTGATGTCTCCTATGTTTTGAGAATGTGTAGTCGCTATTAGGCCGATCCAGGTGAAGGTCACTGGATGGCGGTTAAAAACATCCTTAAGTATCTTAGACGAACTAAGGATGCTTTTATGGTGACACGGAAACTGACGACGCATGCTGTTCCGGGATCGCGGCCTAGTGGGAGTACGGAGTAGCCCGTGGGGGACTAAATCGGAGAATAATGGAGTCGCCACCTGGTGTGAACTGGGAAAATGATTTAAGGCCGGACTCACCCCTCGTAAGGGAAGACCTCAAACCGTTGGGTTCGGAATGGTCCCTTACTAATGCCACTTGTAATGATGTGATTTGTGCAATAATTTAATCGAATCTAGCAACATACATTCCCAAGGGTATTTTATTTCTAAGTTCACATGCATAAGTACAAGGCTCCTATCTAAGTTTGCATGCAACCTATGCCCGAATTTGCATGCATAACGGTAAATTGAAATACGACAAGAATGCTACATCATAAGCACATTACATTCATGGATACGGAAACGCAAGAGAACAATAATCATACAAGCATGCATAAAATTGAATCAGAATAATGGCAAGCGCGTAATTTCACAAACACATTGCATTGATAATCATGGAAGTGCAAACAAGCAAGAATTATACGAGCATGCATATTAAGGAGAGGCAATCAAGCGCATAATGTAAAGAGATAGCTAAAGAGGCAATTAAGTGCATAATGTAAAAAAATAACTATAGAGGCAATCATACGTTAAAATAAACATGCCATGGTGCGATGCAAAAGAAGATAGACAATAAAAAAACAAATAATGAAATAAAAGGGCGCGGCAAAAAGTCATGGCAAAGGTAGCACTTAGGCTTTTAATCCCTCAAAATGGAGGACCTTTAATCCGACTTGATAATCCCATGCGCGATGTAATCTGATGCATACGTGAATAAAGCGATGATGTGCAAAAGGATAAATGACATAATAAGAGGCGCGGCAAAACATCATGGTAAAGGTAGCCTTTAGGCATTTCCCTCGAATGGAGAACCTTTAATCCACCCTATTTAGCCCATGCGCATTAGAATGTGATGCATGCGTAAATAAAGTGATGATGTGTAAAAGGATAAATGGCATAATAAGAGGCGCGGTAAAACATCGTGGTAAAGGATTTTGACCCCTCAAAATAGAGGACCTTCAGTCCCACTTACTAAGCCCATGCTCTAATAACATAAAGCATGAAAGGAAATAAGGACAACAATATCGGACTTCGTATACCCGAATGAACACATCTTACATTCAACCGAATATACATCATCCGGCGCGGCAAAGCATTGTGGTAAAGGATTTTAACCCCTCAAAATAGAGGACCTTCAGTCCAACTTACTAAGCCCATGCGCTAATAACATAATGCATATAAAAAAACAAGAACAACAATATCAGACTTCGTATACCCGATTGAACACATCTTACATTCAACCGAATATACATCGACCGGCGCTGCAAAGCATTGTGGTAAAGGATTTTAACCCCTTAAAATAGAGGACCTTCAGTCCCACTTACTAAGCCCATGCGCTCGATCACGTCATTACACAAACAATTAGTATGCAGAAATTAAATAATGAATAATAAACACATCAAAACAACATAAAACAAAATATGCGCCGTTTACTCAAGTGGTACGTGGAGTTGTATCCCGAGTACAGATCATACTACCGTCCATTCGAAATCGACTATGAAATTTACGTCCGGGTTTCCATCCTATATACCACAAGAGGTGATATATTTTCCATTTTATTCAAAGGTCACAACATACATCACTTCACAATACAAGCATTATTTATCTATTCAAGGGCCACAACATGCATCACTTCATAATAATCATGCAAATAAGATTGAATAAACAGTAAAAATATGAATAAAAATGGATGTGAATAGTGCCCTCAGGTCTAACCTTTTATGTCGACTTTTAGAAGCACATTACAAGTCCGTCGGAAGGGGTAATACTCCACAACTCTTCCGGTTCACTGGTTCAATGTTTTTGCTCGCTATTTTGTTGTTCGGGCTGCTATTTTACTCCGTTTCGCTGTTGTTTTGCTGTTGTTTTTCAGGTCATTGTTTTGTGTTTTTTAGGGGGCTATTTTGGACAGCTTCAAAAATGGTAATGGGCCGATTTGTTTAAAATTTTTAATTAATTTAACATATTCTATATGTTACATGCATCTCATACATACATGCATCATGTTAACACCTTCTATGTCTCAAAAAGACATTATAGATTCCCATTGGGTTAGGAAAGCAGAGAGACTTGTCAGAAAGACCATCAACCAACATGAACGAGTCAGCCAATGAGGGATCCCGCTCAGATCAATTGGAGACCAAATTAACAGGAATTATTGAGATATTGCAAGTTCTGACTAATATTGTGGCCAATTTGACCGCACTCTGTGTAGCCGATAACAGAGAGATGAATAATCAGAATGGAAAGATCATCGGGGAACCTTCGGAGACCAAGCCCACTTCCCATGAGGTTGCCCCTGTTAGAAACAGACAATTTTCCAAACTTGGTAGACCTTTATTAGAGGTGTTTAGAGAGCTGAAAATGCAAGGACTTCTAAAACCTTTGGAACCTAGGCCATTTCCGAACCCTGTGCCACCATACCTCAACCTAAACCAGGATTGTTACTTCCATCAAGAAAAAGGCCATGACACCGACAACTGCACCCGCTTCAGGCATGAGGTCCAAGACCTCATTGATGCCCATAAAATACCCAACCCTGAAAAAGAACAAGCCAACATACACAGAAAACCTCCACCTACCCACATTATTGACTCCGGCCTACCCGACAGCCGTGTCCTTCAAATCCACAACTACCAAACTTCTCGCATGGGGATACAGGGCAATAGTGGTAAAAGTGAAATAAAGCAGAGGGAGGACTTTTGGGAAAACTTCTCAGACAATGATGAGACAGAGGTCGCAAAAGGGGGAAGTGAATGGGAAGAGGAACTACTGTACCTGGAGAAATTAATGGTTGAAGGAAATAAGAAAGCAAAGGAAAATAAAGTTGCAATTTATGGAGATGGTTGTCTCCCATATCTTATTCAGTTGTGATCCAGCATTTATTAATAAAGACATTGATTCTATCTATTTGTTCGAACCTTTTTTTCTCAATGATAATAAAGACGTTCATTTCGCTTACTTATCTGAGTTTATTTCTTTCAACCTACAACATGAATATATTAGCATTCAACCTTGGTACTATGATGCTCAGTGGTGTCCAGAACACGGGAAATCCTTGGAAGAAGCAAGCAGAAAAGATAAGATGGCCATTCAGTAATGGGAAGCGGGACAGTGAGACTGTCAGATTTAGAAGAGAATGGGTTCACTGAGCTGATCGACGTAGACAGATTGAAGCAGTGGCTTGCCTAAGGAAAAGAAGATTGAGCAGCCACCAAAAGAATTGGTAGAAGACCTAACCCGACGGGATAAGAAACACATGCATGCATGCATACACGTAACCCATTTGGCATTCCTTTTGTGTTTGTTTTGTGTTCACAGGTTTTGAAGAAGAAAAAGAGAAAACGGCAAAAGCAAGCCAATCAGAGTAGCAACATCACAGTATCAGGTTCGGGTATGAACCCCAGGGTTGAGGCCCATTTCAGTATCAGTTTGGGGCGAGGCCCACATCAGTTGGGGGCGAGGCCCACATCAGTATCAGTTTTAGGGGTGAGGCCCACATCGGTCCGAGGTCAAGAACCCACTTCACTTAGTATAGTTCAGGAACAAAGCCCACAATATCAGTTGCAGAATGAACTAGTTTCGGGGAAGAATCCCAGGGTTGAGGCCCATATCAACAAGATTTCCAGGGTATGGATCTCAGGGGGTGAAGTCCACATTATCAGCGGTTGAAAGGAAGAATTCCTTGGAGTGTGAAAAAAAAAGAGTGAGAGAGAAGTCTTTGATAGTTAGACATATGTCCAGTGATGACATTATATGCTGAAAAGAGAAACCTTAGAAACTATAAGTGCGAGACGAGCTCTCGTTCGGTATTCTGAATAAGTTGATCTCAACTAGACTCACGTGCACCTGATTACGGGATCTCAACTGTGGAAGCCTGAGCGATTGGCGAGATGACTAGTTGAAGAGATGGTGTATCAGTGAATGACCGTTCGCCTGGATGTCCACCCTGGCTTACTTAGGCTACGATATATGATATGGTTGGAAGCAAAGAAAGTCTCTGAAAAGAAAATAAAAAAAAAAAGATCAACTATAACCGATAATCGTGAAGCTACCCATGGGCGAGTATTAGGACCACCATGAGGAGAAATGCTACCTTAAAGGGTAGGTGTGTCAGAAAAAGAAAAGAGAAAGAAAGAAAAAAAAAAAAAATGAAAAGAATGAAAAGAAAGAGACAAGAAAAATGAAGAAAACCATATCAAGTTGAGTATGCTGTCGTAATCACAGAACGTGATCGAGACATCCAGGTTGGTTAGACCCACCGATCCGATTCTCCGAGACGAAATCATTGAGTTGGCTTACTTAAGGAATAAGTTGCGAAAGAGCCTTGGCACACACACACTAGGAGTTTAGTTCAGATCACTTATTCAGACGGTCGCACTTGAGCGTATCGAGTACTTTGAAGATTCTCTGGTTTTGACGTGAAGCATTCGTCGATGATGAAAATATGTCTAGCTATCAAGATTATCTCGTGAGAGGCAATACAATATGTTGAAATAAAATATCAGTATCAATAGCAGTTCTACCGGGTATGGCATTCTGGGGGCGAAGCCCACATTAGTTCAGTATCAGTTCTGCCGGGTATGGCATTCTAGGGGCGAGGCCCACATTGGTTCAGTAGCAGACTTGCCGGGTTTGGCGTTCTGGGGCGAGACCCGCATTGGTTTAGTGTTAGTTCTGTCGGGTATGGCATTCTGGAGGCGAGGCCCACATTGTTTCAGTATTAGTTCTGCCGAGTATGGCACTCTGGGGGCGAGGCCCACGTCTTTATCAGAATCAGTTCTGCTAGGTACGGCACTCCGGGTATGGGGACATCAGATCAGTTTTGCCAGGTATGACACTCCGGGTATGGAAACACATTAGTATCAGTTTGAGGGCGAGGCCCATATCAGTTTAAGGGCGAGGCCCACATCAGCATTAGATTGGGGGCGAGGCCCATATTAGTCTGGGGGAGGCCCACATCAATATCAACCTGGGGGTGAGGCCTACATCAGTATCAGTTTGCGGGCGAGGCCCACATCTAGATCAGCATCAGTTGCGGGGATGAGTCCTAGGGTCGAGGCCTACGTCATCATTAGTTTCAGTTTCAGGGATGAATCTCAAGGCCGAGGCAAACGTTATCATCAGTATCAGGTAGGGATGAGTTCCAGGGTCGAGGCCCCCCCATCGCTTCAGTTTCAGAGATGAGTCTCAAGGCCGAGGCCTACATCATCATCAACATCAGCAGTTTTGGGGATGCGTCCCAGGGTTGAGGCCCATATTTTATCAGTATTTTGGGGATGCGTCCCAGGGTTGTAAACCCATATCATCAGCAGTTTTTGGGATGCATCCCAAGGTCGAGGCCCATTCTGGCAGCGTTATTGGGATGCGTCCCAGGGTTGAGGCCCCCGCTGTCGGTTGCAGTTATTGGGATGCGTCCCAGGCTCGTGGACCCACTACATCATTTTTGGGGATGCGTCCCCGGGCTGAGGCCCATTATGTCAACGGTATTGGGATGCATCCTAGGGTCGAGGCCCCCGTTGTCGTTTGTAGTTATTGGGATGCGTCCCAGGGTCGTGGACCCACTGCATTATTTTTAGGGGGATGCGTCCCCGGGCTGAGGCCCATTTTGTCAACGGTATTGGGATGCGTCCCAAGGTCGAGGCCCCCATTGTCGGTTGCAGTTATTGGGATACGTCCCAGGGTCGTGGACCCACTGCATCATTTTTGGGGGATGCATCCCCGGGCTGAGGCCCATTTTGTCAGTGGTATTGGGATGCGTCCCAAGGTCGAGGCCCCCGTTGTCGGTTGCAGTTATTGGGATGAGTCCGAGGGTCGTGGACCCACTGCATCTTTTTTTGGGGATGCGTCCCCGGGCTGAGGCCCATTTTGTCAGCGGCTTTGGGATGCGTCCTAGGGTCGAGGCCCCCGTTTTCGGTTGCAGCTATTGGGATGCGCCCCAAGATCGAGGTCCACTGCATCATCAGCTCGGCGGAGCAGCAGGCAAGTCAGGTGGCAGCTGGCGAGCAAGGTAAGTGAAAATGCAACGCATAACTTTGATAGGATTGTTCAAAGTCACACACTGCACAAGTCCCATCAAAGTGGGGGCGACTGTAGACATTGCATTTTCGCATGTGAAACCCGATGATGAGTCTCATTTGGAGGCAGTACCTTTTAAGTCGCGGAAATCACGGAAAACAGACGTCGGAAGGGAAGAGTCAAGAATTGACGTTTTGCTGGACTTAGTTCACGTGTTTAGTTTCGGGTTTGCTATTGGACCTCCGTTTTAAAACTTAACCTTAGCCCAAGCCCATTAAATCACATCCAATAATAATTAAACATTTAAAATATATGTGTCACAAATTAAATTAAATAATTGAAATGAAATTAAATAACTAAATCGAAATTAAATAACTAATTAAAACGAATTAAAGTGGAATTAAAATAACTAAATTGAAATTAAATAACCTAAATTAAATTAAGTAAATGATATACCAACTGAATAAATATTAAAATTAAATAAAATATTAATTAAGTTATCAACCAATTAAAATCCAACACAAATTAAATTAAATCTAAATTAAACTAATATTTAATTAAAATAATTCATTCCCAAATTAGACAAATCAAAATAATTTCATTCCTAATTAAACAAATCAATCACCAAATTTAAATAATTCCCACCAAAATTAAAAATATTATTGCCTAAAATAACCAAATTAAATATACCTAATTAATTAATTTTTAACCAAATAAAATCCCATGCACAAACCCTAACCCTAATACATTCCCTCACTATATAATAGACACAACACAAAAACCCTAGGCCTCTCCTCTCTCCCCTCTCTTCTCAATAATCAATTGGCCAAAAACCTAAAACAAGAAAACCCTAGGGCTCTCCTCTCATCTCTCCATTACAAAAAACCTAAACTATCTTCATCTCTCTGACCCTACAGCTCTCCCATTCGGCACCAACTAAACACATTAACAATAATAAACTCCTCAACAGCAACCAGCCCTTCATCACGTATAAGCCTCCATACCCATGATCAGCCCTCACAGCCCTTAGCCACTCGCTCATGAACTGAACAAACAACAGACAGTGCACACATGGACGCCATAGACCTGCTCATGCGTCGCCCTTCATGAGGCCACATCTCATGCAGTGCCTTGATGCACACGTAGCCAAGCCATACGTTGCCACAAATCATCAAAAGCCCCTCCAATCAGCTTCAATTTAACACCCAACAACCTTCACACATACTAGCACCACGTAGCCATCAGCCTAGACGCCCTGACATAAGCCCCACGGCCTCACGTTAGCCTTCAACAACCACGACCTCACCCACATGCACGCCACTACCTTAACAACACAGCCACTGCCCCCAACACAAAACACTAAAACTGTCCAGCCTAAACTGCACACACACAAGCCCCTTTAAAAATGTCCAGTTTGTCACATATTCCCTCACCGAACAGCCCCCAAATTGTACTACAAAACAGTCCAAAAACTGCCCAAAATAGTGAACAAATACAACCAAAACAGTGAGCAGAAAATACATCACATACAGCAGGGAAACGGAGGTAAAACAGCGACCAAAACAGTGAAACAGTGAGCAAAGACATCGAACCAGTGAACCGAAAGAGTTGCGGATTATTAGCCCTTCCGACAGACTTGGAACGCGCTTCCGAAAGTTGACGTAAAAAGGTTAGACCTGAGGGTATTTTTCACATCCGTTTTCAGTTTTATTTTTATTATTATTGAGTTTCATTTGCATGATTATTATGGATTGATGCATGATTGTGGCCCTTGATTAAAATAAAAAATGTGTCACCTCTTGTGGTATATAGGATGGAAACCCGGACGTAAATTTCATAGCCGATTCCGAATGGACGGTAGTATGGTCTGCACTCGGGATACAACTCACACTTGAGCAAACGGTGCATATTTTATTTTATGTTGTTTTGATGTCTTTATTATTCATTATTTAATTTCCGCATATTATTTGTTCGTAAAAAGATAGATCGAGCGCATGGGTTTAGTTAGTGTGATGAAAGGTCCTCTAATTGAAGGGTTTAAAATCCTTTACCATGATGCTTCGCCGCGCTGGTAAATTTGTATTCGATTGGATGTGAGATATGTTCAATCGGGTATACGAAATCCGATATTTTTACATTTATCTTTTTGTTTCATATATATGCAATGAGATAAGCGCATGGGCTTAGTAAGTGCGATGAAAGGCCCTCTAATTGAAGAGGTTAAAAATCCTTTACCACGATGCTTCGTCGCGCCGAACGATGTGTATTCGATTGGATGTAAGACATGTTCAATCGGGTATACGAAATCCGATATCTTTGTATTTACTTTTGTTTCACATATATATGCATTGAGATAAGCGCATGGGCTTAGTAAGTGCAGTGAAAGGTCCTCTAATTGAAGAGGTTAAAATCCTTTACCACGATGCTTCACCGCGCCGGGTATCTTTGTATTCACTTTTGTTTCATATGTATGCATTGTGTTATGTGCACATGGGCTTAGTATGTCAGATTAAAGGTCCTCCACTTGGAGGGATAAAAAGCCACGGTCTAACTTTACCACAATACTTCAACGCGCTTTGTTATTTACTTTTCGTTATGTGTTATTTATTTATCATTCAAACATTACCATTTCATTCATGCATTTTATTTGTTGCACGTTATCATGCATGCATGCGCATGGGCTTAACTAGGGTGGGTTAAAGGTCCTCTATTCGAGGGAAAATGCCTTAAGGCTACCTTACCACGATGTTTTGCCGCGCTGTTTATTACGCGACTTATCGCTGTTTTGCAAAATATCATTTTATTCATGCATTTTGTTTCTATTCATTATGCAATGTTTTACAGTGCTTTCTTTTCCATATTATTCATTCATATGACATCTCATTGCATAATCCTGCATCATATATAACATGCTTAATTGAAAATTTGTAGTAGTTACATGAGTATAGGCACACATTGCATTTCTATTCTTCTTGATATTCCTTTCTTTCACTCATGTTAGCCACATTCTTTGGCATTACATCATGGCACGTTTATCTTTAATGCATAGATGCATCTTTAATTGTTCCACTTTCGCGTATTTGAATTTGCATCTTTTATCCCTTCATGTCATGCGCTTGTTTTGACTCCGTTTGTCATGTGGTTATTTTGACCTTATTTCATATTCTTTTATATGCGCGTATAACATGATATGTTCGCCGTTATTCTGATTCCCTTTATATTGCATGCCAATACTTCTATGGTTGTCTTGCGTTATGTTTAGATGAATATGAATGCTTATGATGTAATATGTTTGCTATTGAAAGAGACTTTATCTTCATGCATGCGAACTTAGGATTATGGTGCACTCTTGTAAATAAGTGTTATTTAGGCTCGATTAAATTATTACATAAATCCTTTCATTACAAGTGACATAAGTAAGGGACCATTCCGAACCCAAAGGTTTGAGGTCTTCCCTTGCGAGGGGTGAGTGCGGCCTTAAATCTCATTTTCCCGGTTCACATCGGGTGGCGACTCCATCATTCTCCGGTTTAGTCCCCCGTGGCTACTCCGTACTCCCAACCGGGCCGCGAGCTGGAACAGCATGCGTCGCCCAGGTTTTCCTGTGTCACCACACAAATCACCTCCCTAAATTAGAGAGATCTTTTCCTTGTAGCACACTAATTAAAAGATATCCTCCATAATTGCATGATTCATTCCCTTCCCATACAAGGAAAGCCCTAAAACTTCTTATAAAAAGGAGCACAAACCAACCATTCACCCCCAGCATATTCACGCCTAAGAGACAAAGAAAATAACATTCCCATTGTAGTGAGCTGCAACCTCCATACAGCCTTCCCATTACCGTGAACTGCAACCCTCATACAGCCCTCCATTGCCGTGAACTGTAACCCCCATACAAACTCTCCATTACCGTGAACCAGCAATGTTAATTCACGCCAAAATAGTCCAACAAATTCCCCCCAAATAGCCACAAAATAATCCCCTAACACAGTCCAAATAACCGCAGAAAATAGCCCTTGAAACCCCTTACAATTATCACAAAATTGCCTAAAAAAAATGCATCTTACATCACCGAAAACAGCCTCTGAAACCCCTTATAATTACCACAAAACAACCAGAAAAACTACATCTTACCTCACCAAAAACAACCCAGAAAAACTACATCTTACGTCACCAAAAAATTGCCCAGGAAACTGAACCTAAACTACCATAAAACTGCCCAGCAAACACCTAAACTACAGTAAATATGCCCAACGAACTGCTTATAAATCACCACAAAGACTGCCCATAAAACCCGTATGAAACAGCCCCAAAAACTGCACCATAAACCGCAAACCAGTCCCTCACAAACTGCATCCAAAACAGCCAAAAAAGTCATCAAAATAACGACTAGAAAACCACATCAAAACAGAGCAAACAGCAGCCCAAAACAGCGAACCAGTAAATCGGAAAAGTTACGGAGCATCAACCCTTCGACAATCGCGTAACGCACTTCCAAGAGGCGACTTAAGAGGTTAGACCTGAGGGCACCCTTTTATTTATTCCCGTTCTTTTTCTGTTATTTATTATTATTTCTTTGCTTGTGTATTGTTGGTTTATGTATGTTGTGGCCATTGGATGAATGATTTTATGTTATCTCTCGTGGTATATCGGACGGAAAATTAGACATAAATTCAGTAGCCGAATCCAAATTGGTGGTAGTACGGTCTGTACTTGGGATACAATTCCACGTACCACTTAAAAAATGCACATATTTCATTTTACCTAATCTTGTGCTTATCCACTGTTTATTAGAAATATTATATTATTTTCATGCATGATTTTGTTTAGACAATTGTTATTTATTTATGTTTCTGCATGTATTAATTTAATGTGTTAATGAGATTATGTGCTTGGCGTTACTCCGACTTACTTTTATGCATGCAAACTTAGATATAAGTTGTATGCAATCTTAGACATAGGTTGTAAGAGAACTTAGATATAGGTTGTATGCAAACTTAGATGTAGGTTATTCTTGTGTATGTATGTTGCGTAGACTTAGTTAGATTATTGCATAAATCCTTTCATTACAAGTGACATAAATAAGAGACCATTCTGAACCCAACGGTTTGAGGTCTTCCCTTGTGAGGGGTGAGTGCTGCCTTAAATCATTTCCCAGTTCACACTGGGTGGTGACTCCTTTATTCTCCGGTTTAGTCCCCCGTGGGCTACTCCATACTCCCGACCGGGTCACGAGCATGGAATAGTGTCGCTGATTTCTGTGTCCCACACAAGGACTCCTAAAACCTTTAGAAGCTAAACCCCTTCCACACCCTCCACCATCACACCTTAACCTGAACCTTTACTGTCACTACCACCAGTAAAAAGGCCATGACACCGAAAATTGTGCCCACCTCAGTCATGAAATCAAGGAACTCATAGACTCCCATAAAATACCTTACCCCGAAAAAGAGCAACCCAATACACACAAAAACCCCATACCTAACTATAACTCTGTCCCACCACCTACCTATATGATTAGCTCCGGCCTACCTGAAAACTTTGTCCTCCAAACCTTTGACCGCCAAGCCTTTTGCCTGAGGATTTGGGATAGCAATAGTGAGGATGAAATGAAGTAGGGGAAGAATTTCTGACTGGACTTCTCAAGAAGTGATGAAGAGGAGGTGAAAGGAATGACACGCAGTGGGCATTTTTACAATAATACAGCGGAGAAAGGCAAGGAAGTATTGGTAGAAGGTAGAGAAGTGGTAAAGAATGCGGATAATACTAAAGGAGATGTGGTGCTGCGTCAGTTGAAGAAGATACGAGCACAGCTGAGCATTTGGGAGTTGTTGTGTGCATCGTAGGAACACAAGCGTGCCATGGTTGAATCCTTGAGCAAGATAATAGTACCAGAGGATGCCAATCCTATGATGTTTGTAAGATCGGTACAGAAGGAAGCTTTACATGTGATAACCTTTTCTGAGGTGGAACTCCCGGTGGAGGGAATGAATCACAATAGGCCAATATTCATAAGAGCTGAAGTGGGGGGTAAGAAAACATCTTGTGTAATGGTGGATGATGGCTCATCTATCAATGTGTGCCCTTTGAAGATCTTGTCGAGGTTGGGTATGAAGAAGATAGATCTGAGTCCCTCTAATATGACCATCAAGGCATATGATGATAGTATGCGAGGAGTTGAGGGCACTTTTAATGCAGTGGTCAAAGTGGGCCCAATAGAGGATGAGGTCGAGTTCACGGTGCTTGATATCCCAGCCACTTTTGCTTTGCTATTGGGGAGGCCATGGTTTCACAAGCTTGGGGGCGTACCCTCCACTATGCACCAGGTCATCAAGTTTCTATATGGGGGAGAGATTGTCACTATCAAAGCTGAAGTAGACAATGTTGTGGCCACCTTGGAGATACAACCTTTCACAAGGTTCCAAGTATCGGTAACCTTTGAGGAGTGGGTAGATCCTAAGGTGGCTAGGATCATGGAGAAGATAAAGTTTGAGCCAGACACAGGTTTGGGTGTTGAAGGAACATTGCCCAACTTCAAGGGACAAACTACTAGGAGAGGACTGGGATACAAGTTCAATGAGGATAAGCCGAAGACTAAAAAGAAAGGATTGAAGCTGATAGAATATTTTGTGAAAGCCACAGGGTTCCAAGGAGAGCATGAACCCGTGGAAGTCACGAGGTCATGGTAGCAGGATTTGAGATCTTCCAGGATGTGATGGGTGAGAAATCACTGGCAGAAGAAGTTGCAAATGAGGAAGACAAGTGGGGAGAGCTCATGCAGCTAGAAAGCTTGACTCTCAATGAGAGCAAGGAGACTGAAGAAAACTCTGCTGTGGAGGATGAAGCTGTAGAGGACGAAGACATTTATCTCCTTGATTTATTTGAATGTACTCATGTCTTTGCTAATAATAAAGACATTCATTTTTATTACTTGACTGAGTCTTTTCCTTTCGACTTGCATGACTTGAGTATATTTGACATCATCTCAACTAAAACAAATGCATTTAACCTTGTCACGCCTGAAAGCCCCAGGGAGATTCTAATTGTAAGTGAGGTTACCTCTGAAGAGCTGGAGAAATTAGAGGAGATGTTAGTCAAATATGCGGAAGTATTCCCTTGGTCCTATGAGGACATGCCCGGAGTAGACAGAAGCATTGCCCAGCATGCGATACCGACCTATCCGATTATGAGGCCAGTAAAGTAGAAGCTCCGAAGGATGAGACCTGGGTGGGTTGAGAAGGTTAGAGAAGAAGTCAAGAAGCAGATAGATATGGGATTTCTAGAAGTAGTGAAGTACCCCGAGTGGTTTGAAAAACATTGTGCTAGTGCCAAAGAAAGATGGGAAGGTTAGAATGTGTGTGGATTACCGAGTCCTTAACAAAGCTTGCCCAAATGATGATTTTCCTTTGCCTCATATAGATGTGCTAGTTGATAGTGCGGCTTTATCTGCCATGTACTCATTCACATATGGGTTCTCAGGATATAATGAGGTTTCCTATGGCCGAAAAAGACAAGTATAAGACGGCATTTGTCACGGAGTGGGGTATGTATTGTAACAAGGTGATGCCATTTGGGATCAAGAATACAGGAGCTACTTATCAACGGATGGCCACTACTTTATTCCACGACTTCATGTATAAAGAGATTGAAGTATATGTGGATGACATGATGGTGAAATCAGACACAAGAAGCAGACACATAGAAGCACTAGAGAAGTTCCTTCAAAGAGTTGACAAATACAACTTGCGACTAAATCCCAAGAAGTGCGTGTTCGGAGTAACATCGGGAAAATTACTGGGGCACACGGTAGGAATGGGATGGATAGAAGCAGACCCTAAGAAGATCAAAGCGATTACCGAAATGCCTGCGCCGTAGATAGAGAAATAAGTTAGAGCATTCCTCAAGAAAATTCAGTACATCAGTTGGTTCATCGCCAAGTTGACATCATTATACGAGCCTATCTTCAAATTGCTGAGGAAGGACCAGCCAGTGAGATGGAATGGGCAATGCCAATAAGCTTTCGACAAGCTCAGGGAAAACTTGGTGAAACTACCTGTATTGAAACCTCCAAGATCGGGAAAACCTTTAGTACTGTATCTGGCCATAGAATCTGAAGCCCTGGGGGTGATAATGGTATAAGCAGATGAAACAGAGGTAGAGCATGCAGTCTACTACATCAGTAAGAAGATGCTTCTGTATGAAGCCCACTACCAAAAATCAGTGTGGGCGTCCAGAAACTGTGTCATTACTTCCAATCATACAGGATTCAAGTGGTAGCAAAGGAGAATCCCTTAAAGTATCTGCATTCGGTGCCTTCGCTAGTAGGGAAGTTAGGTAGATGGTTGGTGTTTCTGAAAGAGTTTGATATTGAGTACCCCACTTCTAAAGTAATCAAAGGCTGAGTCATGGCGGAGTTCTTAGCATTACAACCGATAGAAGGAGATCAATACAAGTTTGAATTCCCAGGCTAGGAAATCCAGGCAATAACAGTCCAAAGATGGAAGATGTACTTTGACGGAGCAGTAAATTACAAAGGAGCCGAAATAGGGATTGTGATAGTAACCCCCCGAATGAGAAACACTGCCTATGGCTAAGAGTTAACCTCTGGAGTAACCAACAACATGGCTGAGTATGAAGCGTTTGCCTTCGGACTGACGGTATTGATAACCTTGATGGCTGAGAACATGGAAATCTACGGAGACTCGATGTTGGTAGTCCGAAAAATGCAAGGAGAATGGGAATGGAATGAAGAATGTTTTCCACCTCAGGAATTTGACACAGGCCCTCCCCGATTGTAATTCCAACATTCGCCACAGAAAGCGAATCAAATGGCTGACGCTTTGCTACCCTAGCCGCAACTTGGGAAAATCCAGAGAATTTGGTGATGAGACCTCTAGTGTTGACAACAACAAGCATACCCGTCTACGAGATAGAAAGGATATTAGAAGTATAGGTCAATGATGGGAAACCTTGGTATTATGATATTCAGAGATACCTGGAACACGGGGAATTTCTAGAAGAATGAAGCAGAAAAGACAGGATAGCCATTCAGAAGTTGGCTTCTCAATATGTGAGTTTGAAATGAAAACTACACAAGAGACAAGCGAATGGCATCCAGCTGAAGTGGTTAAGAGAAGAAGAGGCTCAGAAGGCAATGGGAGAAGTACAATGCCGGAGTATATGGACCGCACATGAATGGATTGAACTTGTCCCGCAAGATAGTGAAACAATGCTTTATTGGTCGACCATGGAAACTGACTGCGCAAAGCTGGTAAAACATTTTCATGATTATCAAGCACACGGTAATTTGAACCATTTGCCACACACGGAGTTGCACTAGCTGTCAGAGTCCTGGCATTTCTCAGCATAAGGATTGACATGATCGGAGAAATTCTACCGTACGCATCGAATGGACATCGCTTCATAGTAGTGGCAGTAGACTACTTTTCAAAATGGGTGGAAGTCGAGTCATTTCGCAACGTCACAGTAAAGCAGATGGTAAAGTTCATAGCCCGGAACCTCATATGTCGATATGGAATGCCGTATCACGTAGTAATAGGCAACAGAGTCTAGTTTCAAGGAAAAACGAAGGCAATACTATAGAAGTACATGGTAGGACATCACAAGTCGTCACCTTACAGACCGTAAGGAAATGGGGCTGTCAAGGCAGCCAATAAGACAAAAAAAGATATTAGCCAAGGTGACGGAGAACTATAAAGATTGGGCTGACAAACTACCGTACGCTTTGTGGGGGTACAGAACTTCTGTGAGAATAGCAACGGGAGCCACACCTTACTCTTTGGTCTACGAAATGGAAGCAGTGCTGCTCGTGGAAGTTGAGATACAGCCTATGCAGGTATTAGCAGAAGCAGAGTTACCTGAGCAAGAATGGGCTTCACAGAGATTTGAACAGTTAGTACTGCTGAATGAGAAGAAAATAAAGTCTTTTTGTCATATGCAGTTATACCAGAAGAGTTGGCTCGAGCATTCAATAAGAAGGTGCGTCCTACTAAGATCAGAAAGGGTGATCTAGTACTTAAGCAGTCAAAGCCATCGACGACAGACCCGAGAGGAAATTTCAGACCCAACTGGGAAGGACCCTACATAGTCCAGAAAGTGATGGGAAATGGGGCAGTGAGACTGTTAGATTTAGAAGGAAACGAGTTCACCGAGCCAATCAATATAGACAGATTGAAGCAGTATTTTGCCTGAGGAGAGAAGATCGAGCAATCACCAGGAGAACCGGCGGGAGACCTAACCCAACGGAATAGGAAATTCATCCATGCTTGCATGCATACACATAACACACTTGCATTCTTTTTTGTGTTTTATTCTGTTTTGTATTCACAAGTTTCAAAAAAGAAGGAGAAAGCGGCAAATGTAAGCCAACCAGAATCAGCAACATAGCATCAGTATCAGTTTCGGGAATGATTCCCAGGGTTGAGGCCCACAGCAGTATCAGTTTCGGTAATAAATCCTAGGGTTGAGGCCCACATCAGTATCAGTTTCGGTAATAAATCCCATGGTTGAGGCCCACATCAGTATCAGTTTCGGGAATGAATCCCACTGGTCGAGGCCCACATCAGTTTCAACTTCGGGAATGAATCCCATTGGTCGAGGCCCACATTATCAGTGGCTGAAAGGAAGAATTCCAGTGGAGTGGAAAAAAAGAGAGAGAAGAAGTCCTTAATGGTTAGGCATATGTCCGGTGATGAAATTGTTTGCTTTAGGGTGAAACCTTAGAAATGATAAGTGCGAGATGTGCCCTCATCCGGTATTCTGAGTGGTTGATCTCGGCTAGACTCATGAGCACTTGATTACGGTATTTTAGCAGTAGAAGCCTGAGTAGTCGGTGAGATGACTAGTTGAAGAGATGGTGGGTCGGTGAATGACTGTTTGCTTAGATGTCCATCCTGATTTACTTGTGTTACGATATGTGATATTTTTGGAAACGAAGAAAAAAAGTTTCTGAATAGGAAAAATAAACCACCTATAACCGATAAACGTGAAGCTACCCGTGGCGAGTATTAGGTCCACCATGAGGAGAATTGCTACCTTAAAAGGTAGATGTGTTAAAAAAATATAGAGAGACGAAAGAAAAGAAGAAGAAAACAATATCATGTTGAGTACGAAGAAGTAATTGCAGAGAATGATCAAGACATCTTGGGTTAGTTAGACCCACTGATCTAATTCTTCGAGACAAAATCATCAAGTCGGCTTACTTAAGGATTAAGCTGCTAAAGAACCTTGGCACACACACACTTGAAGTCTAGTTCAGATCATTTATTCAGACGGTAGGATTGGAGTTGTATCAAATACTTTGAAGGTTCCGGGGGCGACAGGTCTAACCTTTCTCATATAGCATAGTTGGGGAATGAACCATCACATCAGCACTACCTCGGGGACGAGGTTCAAAATACCGGGAATGACACTACATGAATGGAGCACGGGTCAAGGCCCACATCATCAGTATGCCGGGAATGACACTCCGAGCATGGTTCGAGGCCCACATCTTCAGTATGTTGGGAATGGAACTCCAAGAATGGAGCACGGGTCGAGGCCCACATCATTAGTATGCTGGGAATGGCACTCCAAGAATAGAGCATGGGTCGAGGCCCACATCTTAGTATGCCAAGAATGGCATTCCGGAAATGGAGCATGGGTCAAGGCCCACATCATTAGTATGCCGGGAATGGCACTCCGGGAATAGAGCACGGGTCGAGGCCGACATCATCAGTATGCAGGGAATGGCACTCCGAGAATCGAGCATGGGTCGAGGCCCATATCTTCAGTATGCCGGGAATGGCATTCCGAGAATGGAGCTCGGGTCGAGGCCCACATCATTAGTATACCGGGAATGGCACTCCGGGAATGGAGCATGGGTCGAGGCCCACATCATCACACACCGGGAATGGAGCATGGGTCGAGGCATACAACCGCGACGCCTCAAGAATGAGGTTTAGCATACCGGGAATGGCACTTTTGGAATGCAGCAAGGTTCGGAAGGGGACCAGCGACGCCTCGGGAATAAGGTTTAGCATACCAGAAATTGAGCTCCGGGAATGGAGCAAGGTTCGAAAGGGGACCACAACTTATCAGCACAGTTCGGGGAAAAAAGCCCATATTCGATAGTTCAGGAACAAAACCTAGGTGTCGAAGCACCTCGCCACCATACCAGTTCAATTAGGTAGTGATTCCTAGAGATCGCAGCATCTTGCAGGGATGAACCTTGGGGTCGTAACACCTCACCACTAGATTAACTAAACTCGAAGCAACAGACAAGTCAAGCGGCAGCTGGCGAGCCAGGTAAGTAAAAAATGCATTGCATAACTTTGATAGGATTGTCATTGTCACACATTGCATAAGTCCTATCAAAGTGGAGACGACTGTAGGCACTGCATTTTTGCATATAAGTCTCGATGATGAGCCTCAAATGTAGGCACTACCCTTTAAGAAACGGAAGTCGGAAGGAAACATCAGAAATCAATACCTTGTTAGATTTAATTCGTTTGCTTAGCTTTCTGGTTTGCTCTTTGGATCTCTGTTTTAAAATTCATCCTTAGCCCAAAACCCCCGCAACCTACACCAAGCCACATAATAAGCCCATACACCACCAAGCCACACACTAAGCCCACCAAAAAAACAAACCACACGCCCACAAGCCCTCTAATTCATGCCAAAACCACTAAATCCCTCCAAAATAATAATTAACACATTAAACACATTTGAAATCTAAACAAATCACCTTACCGAATTAAAGAAATCTAAACAAATCACATTCCCAAATTAAAGAAATCAAATCAAATCTCATAAATCTCTTTCCTAAACTAAAACAAATCACCTCCCTAATTTAGAGTGATCTTTTCCTTGTAGCACACTAATTAAAATATATCATCTATAATTATATGATTCATTCCCTTCCCGTACAAGGAAAGCCCTAAACATTTCTTATAAAATGAGCACTAACCAACCATTCACCCCCTATCATTCACGCCCAAGGAGAACTACCTTCATTGCCGAAAACACTTCCCTAATACATCTTTCCACATTTCCGAGAACTAAAGCCCCCAATCAGTCATCCATCACCGTGCAAACAACCACTGAAACTGTCTTTAAAATTCCTTCCAAAATCGTAAAAACAATCACCAAAAATTCCCCTCAACCATCGTAAAACATCCCCTATAAATCCTCCTCAATTACCGAAAAATAATCCCCAAAACTGTACCCTAAGTAACACCTTCACTACCCAGAAAAACTGCACATCCATTACCACAAACTGCCCAAAAAAACTACACATCAATTACCGTAAAAATAGCCCAGCAAATTGCACCTAAAGTACCGCAAACTTCCCAGCAAACTGTACCTGAAACTACAGAAAATCTGCCCTGAAAAATTGTACCTTATTCACCAAACTGCCCTGAAAAACTACCTAAATAACCATAAAAAAACTGTAACAAAAATACCCCCAAAATCGTACCAAACATTCCCTCGAAACTGCCCAAATATCATAAACAACAACCAAAAATAATGACCAGAAAACAGCAGCAAAAATAGTGAAAACAGCGGCCCAAAACAGTGAGGCAATGTAGGAAAATAGCGAACCAGTGAACCAGAAGAGTTGCAGAGCATTAATCCTTCGGACGACTGCGTAACGCACTTCCAAGAGGTGACTTAAGAGGTTAGACCTGAAGGCACCCTTTTATTTATTCCCGTTCTTTTTTATTATTTATTTCTTTACATGCATATTGTTGGTTTGTGTATGTTGTGGCCATTGGATGAATGATTTTATGTTATCTCTCGCGGTATATCGGATGGAAACCCAGACGTAAATTCTGTAGCCGAATTCGAATGGACGGTAGTGCGGTCTGTACTTAGGATACAATTCCACGTACTGCTTGAGAAACGAACATATTTCGTTTCATCTAATCTTGTATTTATCCATTGTTTATTAGGAATAGTATGTTATTTTCATGCATGATTTAGTTATTTCTTTCATGTTAGAAATTTAATTATCTCTCTTTAATTTTTATGTTTAGACAATTGTTATTTATTTATGTTTCCGCATGTATTAATTTAATGTGTTCATGAGATTGTGTGCTTGCAGTTATTCTGACTTACTTTTATGCATGCAAACTTAGATACAGATCTTATGCCAATTTATATATATAGGTTGTATGTGAACTTAGATACAGGTTGTAGGCAAACTTAGATGTAGGTTATTCTTCTGTATGTATGTAGCGTAGACATGGTTATATTATCGTATAAATCCATTCATTAAAAGTGGTATAAGTAAGGGACCATTCCAAACCAACAGTTTGATGTCTTCCCTTGCGAGGGTGAGTGCGGCCTTAAATCATTTCCCAGTTCACATTAGGTGGCGACTCCATTATTCTCCGGTTTAGTCCCCCGCGGGCTACTCTGTACTCCCGACCGGGCCGTGAACTTGGAACAGTGTCGCCGATTTCTGTGTTCTACATTGCTTTCAGTGTCACATGGCATCTCTTTATCGAAGGATATGTGTCCTAAAACTCAAGATGAGAGAGATCCAATGATTCGAATCATGTATGCTTAAGCAGTCGGATCGATCATATACGCCACGATATATACGTGAACTGATGTCTCATATGCTTTGAGTATGTGCAATCGCTATCAGGTCGATCTAGGTGATGGTCACTGGATTATTGTAAAGAACATCCTTAATTATCTTAGACGAACTAAGAATGCTTTCTTAGTCTATGTAGAAGGAGAACATAAGGTGACTTGGTTCACCGATGTAAGTTTCCAAACCGACAAAGACAACTGTAAGTCACAATCAGGGTACATATTTTTTTTGAACAACGGAGCAGTGATATGGAAAGCTTCCAAGCAAGAGACTGTTGCCTATTTAACAACAGAAGCGGAATATATTCCTGCAGTTAAGGCAGTAAAAGAAGCAGTTTGGATCCGTAAATTCCTAATTGGATTATGAGTAGTTCCGTTAGCAGCTGAGCCCATACCTTTGTATTGTGACAATAATGGGGCTATCACATAGGCTAAGAAAAAAACCGTCTTATCAATGATCCAAGTATGTACTTCAAAGATTTCATCTGATTCATGAGATCATACATCGTGGCGATGTGAAGATCGAAAAGATTGTATCAGATGATAACATTATAGATCCGCTGACAAAAGAAATATCTCACCAAAAATTTGAGCGGCATGTACATAGTTTAGGAATTAGATACTTTAGTGATTATTTATCGCCAAATGGGGGATTGTTGGACAATTATGACCCATAGCATCACTATTTGTAAAGAACATTGTGTTTTTGTACAAATTAACTATGTGACAAAAGGAAATTGCTATTTTATCATTATTGTAATTAGATTACTTGGATATATAATGATAAAAGTCCATGTGGTTAAATCAGATTAATAAGATATGAGACAGTATTAATCCATGAAAGGTTTAATCATTAAATATCCCTAGATATAATATTATCGAGAATGCAGATTGATTATGCATAATAGACTAGTATTACACTTGTGTGTGATATGGAAGCTTAACGGCATAATTCTCATACATTTAGGTATTGGATACTTATGCAAGTGTAATAAGAGGTTCTGTTAGCCGTTGGACTGGGAATAGTTCACTATGGATAGACCCACTCGGAATCCCATTGGTAGTATGACTATGTGTCTATGGGAATCCGAATCAGGTTAGGTGAATGTGATCTTTAACCTGAGACTTACGCCGCTTTTACTTGCGAGAATCAGATTACTTTGGTATTGGTCGTCTGGAGCTTTAACATGTTTTGTGTACGCTTGTGTTGGCTTTACTGAGAATCGTAATGTATCGGATGTGATGTCAAGATAGGAGTATCACATCAGTCATATGGAGATGATAGTCACACAGGATACGGAACTAATACTCTTAAAAGCTACAACTATCGGGAAAGTATGACTATGTCATTTTCTTATTACGAAAACTAGTTACTCAGGATCCGATATATGCTTCGTATGGGGCAGACATAAAGCCAGCCTTAGGCCTAGCATGTGACATCCGAGACTGGATCGTATTACGCATTACATAATATTACTACGCCTGATACAAATGATATTACTCGGTGAATAATTCTGTAGAATTGGGTAGGTACGATGCTTTACTAGAAGTCAATCATGTCTTGCAAATCAGTGAGAATGTGGTACGGGATAAGCACGTGTTCGGATAGTACGATAATCGTATTTACTGCCAACATACCCATGAATCTCGTGAGTCACTTCCCAAAGATTCACCAATGACATTTGACTCGAATAGAATTAATCTGGCATTAATTAAAAAGAGAAAATTAATCTGGGATTAATTATGGCAAGAATTAATCTGGGATTGAATTCATATAGAAGAGAGAACGCGATTAATTTTGAATTAATCGATAAAATAAATTTAATAGTTAAATTGGATTTTTCTTTTTTATTTATTTATTTGGGGCTAAATAATATATCAGATATATTAATTGAAACTGGATTTCAATAAGAATTTAAAATTAGATTTTAATTCAGTCGAACGAATCAATTTGGAATTAATTCGAAAGTATTATTCTAATTATTTTACGAGGCATAATTATTTAATTAAATTTGATTTAATTATGTCGCGATGATAAATTTGTTTAATTCGAAATTAAATGAACCCGGGCCCAAGCTTAGTTGTGTGTTGGAGAAGCCAACTTAAATTTTGATTTTAAATGTGGTGGGACCCATGACTTACATCAAATGTCTTACATTTATGGAAGTAGTTGGAAATTTTAAATGAAGCCTTTAACACACACAACAACCAATTTTAACTCACTATTCACTCATCTCTCTTCTCCCTCTCCATTGCTGATTTTTCCCTCTTTGGGATAGAATTTTTTGCTTCAAAAATTTCACAAAGTTAACACTTGGGGAGTCATTTGAGGTGATAGAGAAACTCACCCAAAGAATAAACAACACAATCAAAAGCTTGAAGCTTCATCTTACTAAGGAAAGTTTTCGAAATTTCACCAAATCAATGTAAGTATTTCGTAACTGTACTTGATTAATTCACACTTAAAATCATGTTTAGGATCTTGGAAGCATGTCTTAGAGACTGTCAAGGATAGCCTTCGGGTAAGCCTAAAATTTACAAATAATACAACCAGAAATAAAGAACAAGTCGAGTGAAAGACAGTAACAGAACCGTGCTAGCAAAGTAATCCAAGGTATAACTAGTGTTAGCATATTATTAAAGAATATAGCTTAATATAGATATGGTACCTCAGAATTTCTTAGCCAACCAATAAGAGTCATCAAAAAGAAAGATACCCTGATATGACTTCATAAGTATGAAAAATATTAGTGCACATTAAGATTATGTAGAAAGGCCAGTTATAGACCATAAAGACCAAAACCAAAAATAGTCATAAATGTGGGGACTCGAAAAAGGAAGCTTATTAGAGTTGAAGGATTAGTAAGATGGAACTAAGAAGTTCAATAGTTAATTAAGATCAGATGATAAATGTTAGCATAAGGTACATCTTAGAATAGTTGAAGAACTCGAAGTATACACAGGTTAAGGGAAAATTAAGGTTAAATGTGAGAACATGAAAAGTTAAGGGAACACTCTAAACATGAAAAGTAACAGAAGTTACTAAGAATATTTTAAAATTAGTTTTATCATAGCAAGAGGTATTAAATGGGTTGTGAAGTCAAAATAGATTGAAGATGAGCAAGAGGACAAACTACAAATGTTGCACAATTTTATAAATGAAACTCGTGAAGATAGATGGAGATAAAGGGTGTTAACTATAATTGGAAGTTGTAGAAATAACGTTCAGTGATACATAAGAGATAGGGGTAGTATAATGACATAGGTAGAGAAATGAACAGAGTATCATGAAGTAAGATTAAGGAAATTACCTTTTAGCTAGGAACCAAAGATATTATGCATTAAGGACCATGAACATTGAAGCAGTATGCACAAGTATGATGAGATTTCTAGAGGATTTAGTATTAAAATATCAAGCAAATGGTGAGCCAGAGACATGGATATTCTGGCATTGACCATGCCAAGTTTACGAGTTGAGCCCCAAAAAAGATTCGACGACGAATCCTATTTAAGGGGGGAAGAATTTATAACGACCTGGAATTCTAACTACTGATACACTATGAGACAAGTGTCACATAATATAAATTATGATTGGAAATATATACCTTCATTAGGTGAATATCAATAAAATCTTCGAGAACTCGATATTAGACGTTACGATGTTTCACTACTAATAGCCCGTGGTATTTGGGCCGTAACTTTCTCATATGAACTTCAATTTTTATGAATTTTATATTATCAAAATTTGAGATAGAGATCTACAGTTTTGGCTTTGAATATTTCCTAAATTTGGAACAGAAGTAAATCGAAAATACAGATCAAAAATTTGGATGAATAGTACTTGGGGGTCATTCTAGAGAATTCTCTAAGTTTCTACATATGTCAATTTTCCCCATTTTTGACACTTTCAAAAAAGCCCAATTATATAAAAGGGCACTATTTATCATTTCACAAATACTTGAGAAGAAAGAAAGAGGTGAAACGTATAAAAGAAGAGGGAAAAGAAGAGGAGGATGAGAAGAAGAAGAATAATAAAAGAGAAAGAGGGGGAGAAGAAAGAAATGAGAGGAAGAAGCAAAATGAAGGGTTGCATCCATGGAATATAAAGGATGAAGAAGAATCATGCATGAAAAAGGTAAAGAAATGATCTTGACCCAAATTATTTATGTTGACTTTTGATGATTATAATATATGTGGGTAATTTGATTTTGATGATGATTGAGTTATGATTGTTATGAGAAATACTGAGTGCTGGAAAACCCCAAATTGTTAAATTTTGATTATGAACTAATTAGGTAAATAGCATTGATATGAGGAAAAGTTGAAAATGATGTTGATGATATTTGGATGCTTATTATTGATGATTGCTTATGGGGGAGGTTTGGGGGATGTGTTGGCCATATTTGGGTATGAGAGATGAAGTGTAGGATTGAATTTTGGCCTAGCGTCGCGATGCAGAAATGCACCGTGTCACGACATGATCTGGGAATTTTCCCAAGAATACTTATAGTACGTTACACGTCGCGATGTGCAAAGGTTATCATGTCGCGACGTGAAAGATAAAAGTTTAGGTATGCCTTTGGTCAGTGCTCGTCGTGACGCGCCCTGACCTGCGTTGCGACGCGAACATCAAAAATTTCCCAAATCAGTTTTAAACCATTCCTATTTCACCTGAATACGCTAGAGGCTACTCTCTAAGTCTTGTAACAACTCGTAGTATCTATTGCATCATGTTAAGCGTACGATACCCTCAGAGTAATAGTGCCTACTAGAATAAACAGATTTTAGCTTGTTTCCGAAGTGTACTTCTTAGACCATTTCTAACCTAGTTTATTCGTTGAAGATCATCACAGGAATCAGAGTTTTATTTACAAGTAAGTAATACCAGCCAGACTTCATAAATGTGAGTGGACACACTTTTCCTCAAGTTGATTCTTTTTATAACAGTTTTAAATATCTGACCTATATTTTCTGCAATTAGGGCATTAGCCAAGTTTATTTTTGTATTATATATGATTTAGCATGTTTTGATAAATGCTTTAGAAATGAAGTGTTTTCAGTATGAGTTTTATATTTTTCGGGGCATGAGAGAAAAACCCACCCTATCATGTAACTTGATATAGTTTGGAATTGACGGACATGGCCTATATGCACATATAGAGGAATATGGGACAGCAATACATAACGCCCCCAGATCCTATTTTAGGGCTAGGGGAAGGTGATACGTAACGCCCATAAACCCTAGTTTCAGGGTCAGATATTAGGATGAATCAGCACTACCGGCTCTAGTTCAGTGGCTTGGGGGACGACGATACGTAATGCCCTAAAACAACCGGTTTTAGGGATAAGAGTGGCATGCTTTAGGGGATGGCGATACGTAATACCCCAAAGTCATGGTTTTACATTCCTGACTCTAGATAGGCGTATGGGGGACGATGATTTGTAAAGCCCCCATACGTCAATTTTTTTAGATACCAAATTTCCAGAAGAACAGTTTTTAGATACCAAATTTCCAGAAGAACAGTTTTCAGAGATCAGATTTTAGGAAATAAATTTCAGAAAGCAGTTTTCAGAAAGATTAAGTTTTATAAAAGAGATTTCAGATAAAGTTTTCAGAAAAGAGTTTAGTATAAAGATATTTCTAGAACTTTGGTTTTAGAACCAAAAGCTTTTATATCAGTTTTTCATCCACTCATTTAGATCGTACGAAGATCTTACCCCCCAACCATCAATTTTCTATGATTACAGGTATTCTCGGAGGACGAGCTCAGGAGGACGGATACTATGCAGTCACTAGGGTTGGAGTCCATTGATACGAGTCAAAGATAGAGTGAGAGTTCAGTCAGAGTCGACTAAAATTCATGTACTAGTATTTGAGTTTTGAAACAGTCATTGTTAAAGTGTATTATTAAGTTTTCATTTACAGATGTTGAGTTTGTATATTATGTTTTGCTTGCGCTACGGTCTCATATTTATAAAGAAAAGAACATTAGTATTTGTTCATGATTAGAGAGAGTCAGAGGCTTATAAGATTAGTACAGTCTAACGCATGCCAGTAACATCTCCCGAATAGGGGATGTTACAAGAATATCTTCTTGTAGGATTTTTAGAACCATAAATTTTTTGAAAGAATCAATTTTCATTTTAAACTGTCCACTCACTAGTTTGTTCAAATGATCTAACCCCTTTCACTCCTAGTGTTTCTATTTTGAAAATATACCAGGAGAATGAGCTCGAGACGATAGATGCTGATGGCAGTCACTAGGGTGTTTGGTCCACCAGGTCAAGTCAGATCGAGAGTTCTGTCAGAGTCACAGTAAAGTCATGTATCAAATATCAGTCATTGTATTAAGTTAAAGTGTCTATGAACAAGAGTTATAAAGAGAAAATTATCTAGGTATACAGTTGTGAGTATTAAGTTACTTAGAATTTCATGTTTATGAGTTGGGCAATGGTCCATATGCATGAGTTGTATTTTTATATAAGTTTAGCAGTATTGATCATAGTCCGAGGCTCAGGGGGATAAGATGGCCTATTCTCTACCGGTAGCATCTTTGGAAGTAGATGTTACAAAGATGATATCGAAGAATGGTCTAGGGAATCAATGACTACAGTGGGTAGAGTGCTGGGGTCTTGTATAGTAGTACGCCTGAAGTACTAGTATGCGAGGCATTACCTGTAACGAACGGCAGTTCTTACTACTACCTATGGTGAAATTATCATCTAAGGAATGAAGGCATGTAAAAGGAATTAGATAAGATTCAAATACAATCATGAGAAGACTTTGGGTATGATCGGTAAATTTCTTTAAGTCCTGGGAAAAGACTGTATCTTATTCTTTTTGGACTTCCCATGGTATTTTGGGTGTAACGTTTTCATATTATCACCAACTTTTATGAATTTTATATTGTCGAAAAGCTAAGATCGTGACCTACAACTTCCGCATTAAATATTTTTCCAAATTTGGATCAGAACCGGGTTAAAAACGCAAGTCAAAATCTGAATGAATAGTAATTTCGGGGTCAAATTGAGAAATCTTAAACTTTCTAGATTTTTCCACATTAATCTCCATAATTCCAATATCAAAAGGTTCCTAGTATATAAAGGCACACTATTACCTAAAGTGAAAAAAATGAAATTGGGAGAGGAAGAAGCCATTGCCGATAGAGGAAGAAAAGATCAGAAAGAGAGAGAGAGAAAAGGAAGAGAAATAAGAAGAAGAAAGAATTAGAAGAAAGAAATGAGAACAAAAAGCAAGAAGAAGATGAACATGAATTTGGGGGGTTAGAAAGTAAGGAAGATCACAAACAAGGAGGTAAGAAACCTTGAACCAAATTTTAATTTGTTGAGTTTTGAAAATATTATGATGGAATTGAGATATTAGCATGATAAGGATTGTGTATTTGTGATTATAGAGTAAATAAAATGATTAATGAGTTAAATACCCAATTTTGAAGTTTTAAAGGTTGAGTTAAAGAAGAAGAAGTTTGAATTTAGAGAATTATTTGAATATGTAATTTTATAGAATTAGTGAATTTAAAGTTCGATAAGTTGGTTTGTACAAAGATTTTGTTATAAAATTATTTGTGATAATTTGGAAAAAGAAATGGAGTGTGGAGAAAGTATTAGAGTTGGAAAGGCTTAAAGTTTGATTTAGGAATAATGGTTTTGTGATTAAATAAGTAGTTGATGATGATAAATTGATAGTATTAATGATATGATGTTGATTAACATGTTAGAAATCACAATTAATGAGGATTTTAGAATGATTGAATTGTTATCTTAGGTGTTTTGGGTGATTTTGGGTTTGATTTTCAAGTTGTTGATTTGATTAGGTGATGAAGATTGGTGTGTTTGAAATTAAGAGTGTGTTGTAATGATGAATTAAATGGTAAATATTTGCTTATGGACGTGTTGTGAAAGTGGAATTAGATAACTTAGGTAGTGAGTTTAGTTTAGGACACCTTATGGACAAGTCCTGATTTATTGCTTATAAGTTGAGTTCTGTAGGTCGAAATTAAGATCCGTAAAATTCCAGATAAATTATATAAATGAGAGAATATCATATCCAAATTTAAAATGTTTGGACTGAAGATGAGACCGGACTGAATTTTTGAAGTCGAGCTATCTGCTGCCCCTGTGCCCAGTTATTCAAGCAGCTCACCCCCAAACTTCATTCCATAACTTGAGTTCTATGAATCGAAACCGCGATCCGTAAAAGCCAACATAAAATAAACACATAATGAGTATTCTATTAAAATTTCAGTCCCAAATTCAACCTCAATTTAGTACACCAAATTTTGAAAGTTAGACAGAAATCGGCGATGCTGTTCTAGGCTCGCGACCTAGTCGGGAGTACGAAATAGTCCATGGGAGACTAAACCGGAGAATAATGGAGTCGCCACCCAGTGTGAAGTGGGAAAATGATTTAAGGCCGCACTCACCTCTCGCAAGGGAAGACCTCAAACCCGTTGGGTTTGGAATGGTCCCTTACTTATGCCACTTGTAATGAAAAGATTTGTGCAATAATCTAACCAAGTCTACGCAACCTACATACGCAAGAATAACCTACGTCTAAGTTTGCCTACATAAAAGTAAAACCTATATCTAAGTTCGCAAGTATAAAAGTAAGATCTATATCTAAGTTTGCATGCATAAAAATAAGTCGGCATAACGGCAAGCACGTAATCTCATGAATGCATTAAACTAATACATGCAGAAACACAAATAAATAACAATTATCTAAGCAAAAAAATTAAACAGAGATGATCAAGTCCTAACATGAAGGAAACAACTAAATCATGCATTAAAA
Organism: Zanthoxylum bungeanum; assembly: GCA_019454045.1. Lineage (NCBI taxonomy): Eukaryota > Viridiplantae > Streptophyta > Magnoliopsida > Sapindales > Rutaceae > Zanthoxylum > Zanthoxylum bungeanum. The sequence continues at coordinate 68,901 of SKCR01025321.1, forward strand.
ATAACATACTACTCCTAATTAAACAATAGATAAACACAAGATTGGATGAAATGAAATATGTACGTTTCTCAAGTGGTACGTGGCGTTGTATCCCAAGTACAGACCACTCTACCGTCCATTCGGATTCTGCTACGGAATTTACGTCTGGGTTTCCATCCGATATATTGTGAGAGATAACATAAAATCACTTATCCAATGGCCACAACATACATAAATCAAAGACACACATGCAAATAAATAATAAGAAAAAGAACGAGAATAGATAAAAAGGTATCCTCAGGTCTAACCTCTTAAGTCGTTTCTTAGAAGTGTGTTGCGCAGTTGTCGACAGGGTTGATGCTCCGTAACTTTTTCTATTTACTGGTTCGTTGTTTTCCTTCATTGCCTCGCTGTTTCGAGCTGCTGTTTGCTCTATTTTGCTGCTGTTTCTGGTCAAGATTTTTTACGGTATTTGGGCTGTGTTTCAGGGCTGTTTTGTGGTGAAAGAAGGTTGATTTTCTGGACTGTTTTGATGAGTCCAGGTCGGATTTTTAGTGCAATTTTCGGTGGTATAAGGTGCAGTTTCTGGACAGTTTATGCGTGAATTTAAGGGCTGTTTCTGGGTAGTTTTTTTGGTGGTTAAAGGGCAGATTTCAGGGCAGAATTTTTGGTGTTTTTAGGCAATTTACTGTGCAGAATTTCAGTGGAATAAGGGTAGATTTCAAGGCAGTTTATTCGGTGGTATAAGGGCAGATTCGGTGGCAGTATTCGGGGTAGATTCAGTGGTAGTATTCGGGGTAGTTTCTGGTTCTGAATTGTGATAATGGAAGGGCTTTCAGGGGTGTGTATTTTCGGTAATGGAAGGAAAATTTCAGGTTATATTTTCGGAAATAGAGGGCTTGTTTTCATGGAGAGGAAGGTTTGTGGGGATCTCTTTCCACGGCAATAAAGGACTGTTTTTCTTTGTTTTTTGTGTAGATGTGCTAGGGGATGTGAATGGTTTGGTTTAAGGTCTTTTTTGTAAGAGAGGGTTCAGGTTTGTCCTTGTACGGGAAGGGAAAGAATATTATGTAATTATGGGGATATCTCTAATTAGTGTGTCATAAGAAAAAATCTATTTAATTAGGAAGGAGATTGCTTTAGTTTAGGCATGTGATTTAATTTAATTAGGAATGTTATTTATGAGATTTGATTTGATTTTTTTTATTTCGGGAAGGTGATTTGATTTGATTTCAACATGTGTTTAATGTGTGGATTTGTTATTTTAGAGGGGGATGGGCATGTGTTTGGGTTCTTTTGGTGGGCTTGGTGGTGTGTGGGCTTGCGGGGGTTTGGGCCGAGGATAAATTTTAAAATAGATATCTAACAAGCAAACCCGAAGCTAAGCAAACGAATTAAGTCCAACAAGGTATTTTCCCTACCGATGTCCGTTTCTCGCGACTTCCAAAACTTAAAAGGTAGTGCCTCCATGTGAGACTCATCATCGGGACTTACATGTAAAAAAATAGTGCCTATAGTCGCCCCTACTTTAATGGGACTTGTGCAGTGTGTAACAGTGACAATCCTATCAAAGTTATGCAATGTTTTTTTACTTACCTAGCTCGTCAGTTGCCACTTGACTTACTTGTTACTTCAAACTGAGTTGATCTGGTGGTGAGGTGCTGCGACCTCGAGGTTCATCCCTGCAAGATGCTGCGATCTCTAGGAATCACTACCGAGCTGAACTGATGAGAGGTGGTCCATTTTCGAACCGTTACAGAGTTGAGCTTATGGTCCACTTCCGAACCGTGCTCCATTTCCGGAGCGCCATTTCCGATATGCTAAGCCTCATTCCGAGGCGTCACAGTTATGATAGTTGTAGTCCCCTTTCAAACCGTGCTCCATTTCCGGAGTGCCATTTTCGGCATGCTAAACCTCTTTTTCGAGACGTCGCTAATGTGATAGTGGTCCATTTCTCAACCGTGCTCCATTTCCGGAGTGTTATTTTCGACATGTTAAACCTCATTTCTGAGGTGTTGCGGTTGTGATAGTTATGGTCCCCTTTCGAATCGTGCTCCATTTCCGATGTGCCATTTTCGGCATGCTAAACCTCATTTCCGAGGCGTCGCTGATGTGATGATTCATTCCCAAACCGTGTTGTATGAGAAAGGGTAGACTGGTCGCCCTCGATCTCGGTTCATCTTTCTGTTCTTTGCTACTTTTTCATTTTCTTCAACACCTGTGAACAGAAACAAAACACCAAAAAAGAATGCAAGTACGTTACTTGTATGCATGCATGCATGCATGAGTTTTCTATTCCCTTGGGTTAGGTCTTCCTTGTGCTCTCTGGCGCCCTTAACCTACTAACGTCTTTGGTTGCCCCTAGGCATGCTTATAGTTTCCTTTTGTCAATTCTCTGTGGTGATTGCTCAGTCTTCTTTGATCCCATGACTCAAGATTCCCTTGTGTCCTTTACTTGAGAGGTGGTAGACTGGTCACCCCCAGTCTTGGTTTAGCTTTCTACTCTTCGCTTATTGCACTCGGCTAAAGTAGATTATTTGATGTGACGTTCGATATCAACATTCTATATTGCCTTTTACGAAATAGTTCCAATAGTTATACATATTATTACCCTCTAAGGATGCCGGGTGTTGAAACCAGAGGACCTTCAAAGTACTCGAGGCAACTCAAATCCGAGCTTTTGAATAAATGTCTGAACTAGACTCAAAGTGTGTGTGTGCCCAGGTTCTTTTACAACTTGATCTTTAGGTAAGCCAACTCAACGATTTTATTTCAAAGAATGGGATCGGTGGGTCAAACCAACCTAGATGTCTTGATCATACTCTGTAAATACTTCTTCGTACTCAATGTGATATGATTTTCTTTTCCTTTTCTTTCGTCTCTTTTCATCTTCTCCCATTTTTTCCTTTTTTTTCACACCCACCCTTTCAGGTAGCATTTCTCCTCATGGTGGTCCTAATACTCGCCCATGGGTAGCTTCACGCTTATCGGTTATAGATGGTTTATATTTTCTTCTTAAGAGACGTTTCTTTGGTTTCCAACCATATCATATATCGTAACACAAGTAAATCAAGATGGACATCTAAGGGAACGGTCATTCACCGATCCACCATCTCTTTCAACTAGTCATCTTGTCGACTACTCGGGCTTTCACAGCTAAGATCCTATAATTAAGTGCTCACGAGTCTAGTCAAGATCAACTACTCAAAATATCAGACAAGAGTACCTCTCGCACTTTATCATTTCTAAGGTTTCACCCTGAAGCAAATAATTTCATCATCGGCTTATGCTTAACTATTAAGGAAAAAAAACTCGAACAAGTAGGCAAAATCAATGTCTTTATTATTAAAAATGCAGGATTGCAATCAAATAAATCAGGGGAATAAAAGTATGTGGTATTGCCTTCTTCCTCAGTCTATGGCTATTCACTGCTGTTATCCCCTATCCCAATGCAAGAAGCCTGGTGGTTGAGAGTTTGGAGGACAAAGGTTTCGGGTAGGCCGGAGTTGATCATGTAGGTGGGTGGTGGAACAAAGAGGTAGTTAGGTAGAGGGTTTCTGTATGTGTTGGGTTGATCTTTTTCTAGATCGGGTATTTTATGGGCGTCAATGAGGTTTTGGATCTCATACCTAAGGTGGGTGCAGTTGTCAGTTTCGTGGCCTCTCCTCTGATGGAAGTGACAATATAGGCTTAGATCAAGGTTGGGTGGTATAGGGTCTTGAAGTGGTTTAGGCTCTTAAGGGTTCTAGGAGTATTTGTGCTTTCAGCTTTTCAAAGACTTTTGACAAAGGTCTACCAAGATTAGAGAATCGCCTGTTTCTGACGGCAGCGATCTCAACAGTAGCGGGCTTGGTCTCAGAAGTCCCCCCAAAATTTCTTCTATTCTGGCCATAGAACTTCTTATTCTCAGCTTTCTCCTCCTCAATGTCCATGATAGTTTCCCTCAACTATCGAAAGTCACCAATCATAGATGTCATCCTCCCAGCTTGTCATAAATAGAGGGCTTGATCTGATCATTCTCTGAGGGCTGAGTTTGCATCTTCAGAAGCTAGCTCCTACAACGATCTATATAATCCTTCTAAATCTGACGCTTCGACAGACCCATTGAACTCATCACAGAAATATACTGTCGGAAATGGACCATCGGATCCCCGTTCCCATTGAACTTGGCTATGTCAAGCATCTTGAATTGAGCCGTCAGCTGCTCCTCAAAAGTCATTGCCTCATAATCTAGCAAATCTCCATGCTTTCATTACCTCATAATCTAGCAAATCTCCATGCTTACCCCTCATCTTACGGGTAACTGACTCTACCTGATCCTTGAGTTTTTGAAACTCTGTCTGAGACCCGGCTATCCTTCCTGCAGCATACTCAGCCATGTCATCATCAAAAATAGAGATATCATCAATCAACATGTTCAGAGGGTCCTCACGCCTCTCATTCTCAAAGCCCCCCAATATGGGGTACAGCCATATTGGCCATAGCGGTGGTCAAAGCTTACAACTTCTCGGTAATCTTAGTGAGACTAGCCTCCAGCTGACCCATATGAGATCTCTCATTAACTGACTCGCTCATGTTGGCTATTGGTCTTTTGACGAGTCTTCCTTCTTCCCTAACCCAACGAGTATCTATGGTGGATTTTAAAACCGTAAGTTAGCATGTGTGCGTGCAATGCATGGAATATATAAGTCAGCCCATTATCATTTTAAAGCGTTCAATTATACTATTGCGAGGTGCAAACTTGTCCCAGTTGAAAAAGGCCCAACAGGTTTACACTTTTTCTATAACATGGCTAAATAACTTCAAATGATAATGGGTCTAAACATAAAAGTGGCCCATCAGCATTTTAGAAGCTTTTGGCCCAATTTTCATAAAGCACAGACTCATCCCAGTTTAAATGGCCCAACAAGCCCATACCTCAAGAAAAAAGTCCAACTGAATCCAAATGTTGATGGTCCCAAACACAAGCATAAAGGAATGGTTTCTATTGGTCCTACAGCTACAGTTCATATACGAGTTTGTAGGGGTATAGACAAAGGCTCTCGTCGGTGAAGGATTGCCCACAACTAGGTCTCCCCACTCAAGGGTACGAGCGACCAAGTGAGCGCACCTTTTTTATATGCTAACGTATGTGCCAACGAGTTATGATGCATGACTGACTGTTAGATGGATTTCTCATTGAAGATTCCCCAAATGGAGGGTGGAGCGAACTTTCTTAAATACCCAAGCCTATTAGGCTCTTATCGCCTTGATGACAGGAATAAACAACAAGTCCTCCAAATTAGTCCATCACAGCAAGCTTCGAGTAAATGATTATGTAGGTGCCTTCACCGCTTTTCCCTTCAGCGATAGAATGTAGTGAATGAAGGAAGACACCAAACCATTACTAAGCTCTAAAAATGCCTTTAATTAAACCCCTTCAACCTACGGTATACACGGTTAACTAAAGTGCAAATCGCCATCATTATAAGATATTATTTCGGGGCCGATTCTCTATCCCCAGTAGAGTCGCCAGACTGTAGGACAAAGAAATCGACGACACTGTTCTAGGGTTGCGGCCTAGTCAGGAGTACAGAATAGTCCACGAGAGACTAAACTGAAGAATGATGGAGTAGCCACCCAGTCTGAACTAGTAAAATGATTTAAGGCCGCACTCACCCCTCGTAAGGGAAGACCTTAAACTGTTGGGTTCGGAATGGTCCCTTACTTATGCCACTTGTAATGAAAAGATTTGTGCAATAATCTAACTAAGTCTACAAAACCTACATACGCAAGAATAACCTACGTCTAAGTTCGCCTATATAAAAGTAAAACCTATATCTAAGTTCGCATGTATAAAAGTAAGACCTATATATAAGTTTGCATGTATAAAAATAAGTCGGCATAACTGCAAGCACGCAATCTCATGAATCCATTAAACTAATACATGTAGAAACACAAATAAATAATAATTATCTAAGCATAAAAATTAAAGAGAGATTATCAAGTTCTAACATGAAGTAAACAACTAAATCATGCATTAAAAATAACATACTACTCTTAATTAAATAATAGATAAACACAAGATTGGATGAAACGAAATATGTGCGTTTCTCAAGCGGTACGTGGCATTGTATCCGAAGTACAGACCCCACTACCGTCTATTCATATTCGGCTACGGAATTTATGTCTGGGTTTTCATCCTATATACCGTAGAGATAACACAAAATCATTCATCCAATGGCCACAACATACATAAATCAAAGACACATATGTAAATAAATAATAATAAATAATAAGAAAAAGAACTGGAATAGATAAAAATGTGCCCTCAGGTCTAACCTCTTAAGTCGTTTCTTAGAAGTGCATTGCGCGGTTATCGGAAGGGTTGATGCTCCGCAACTTTTCTGATTTACTGGTTCATTATTTTCCTTCGTTGTCTCACTGTTTCGGGCTGCTGTTTGCTCTGTTTTGCTGTTGTTTCTGGTCATGGTGTTTTGTGATATTTGGCCTATATTTTAGGGCTGTTTTACGATGAAAGAGGGTTGATTTTCTAGACAGTTTTCGGTGATTGCAGAGTTGATTTTCAGTGCAGTTTTTGGTGGTATAAGGAACAGTTACTGGATAGTTTATGCGTGAATTTAAGGGCTGTTTCTGGGCAGTTTTTTGTGGTTAAAGGGAAGAATTCAGGGCAGAATTTTTGGTATTTTTAGGAAATTTGCTGTGTAGAATTTCGATGGAACAAGGGCAGATTTCAGGGCAGTTTATTTGGTTTTCACGGCGAGGAAGGCTTGTGGGGATCTATTTTCACGGCAATGAGGGACTGTTTTTCTTTGCTTTTTGATTGGATGTGCTAGGGGGTGTGAAGGGTTTGGTTTAAGGTCCTTTTTTTTATTGGAGAGGGTTGAGGTTTGTCCTTGTACGGGAAGTGAAAGAATATTGTGTAATTATTGGGATATCTCTAATTAGTGTGTCATAAGAAAAAATATATTTAATTAGAAAGGGGATTGCTTTAGTTTAGGCATGTGATTTAATTTAATTAGGAATGTTATTTATGAGATTTGATTTGATTTTTTTATTTGGGGAAGGTGATTTGATTTTATTTCAACATGTGTTTAATGTGTGGATTTGTTATTTTAGAGGGGGATGGGCGTGAGATTGGTCTTTTAGGCGTGTGTTTGGGCTCTTTTGGTGGGCTTGGTTTGTGGCTTGGTGGTGTGTGGGCTGGCGGAGGTTTGGGCCGAGGATAAATTTTAAAACAAAGATCTAACAAGCAAACCTGAAGCTAAGCAAACGAATTAAGTCCCACAAGGTATCAATTTCTGACTTTTCCCTTCCGACGTCCATGTCCCGCGACTTCCAAAACTTATAGGGTAGTGCCTCCATATGAGACTCATCATCGAGACTTACATGCAAAAATATAGTGCCTACAGAGGGCAGAATATGAGTTTTGTGAACTAGCTTGTGAAATCCTCGAACGAGCGTAGTAAAAATTATTGGACTACCCTAAAATATTAGTAATATATCGAGTATGAGTTATCATGAATAATGAACAAATTTTATTAAGTAAGGAAATAATCCGCAACCTTGGTACTAATGAATTTTGCTAATTCTATATTATCTCCAGGAAATACAATTTCGCCACCATCGCAAGGCGTCACAAGCCACTTCTGAATCAATGAGTGAACCTCTTTTCTATAACTAGTTTTATTTATTAATGTTTTAGTTTTGATATGAGACTTATTTTTATGCCTTAGGGCGTTAGATTTCTTTATTGCTATTATTACTTGAAATATATGCTTTATGCCACGTTTCAGTTGTGTTTTACACATAAAAGTTTTAAAGTATGAGTTTTTATGTTTTCGGGGCATAAGGTAAAACCTCACCCCAGTATGTAACTTGAGATACAGTGGAATTGACGGATTCAGAGACATGTGCACATGTGGAGGATTAAAGGGGATGCTCTTAGATCCTCGAGCAGGACTAAGGTTGATAGATCCCCGAAATCTTGGTTTCAGAGCTTGGGTGGTAGCATTGATATGCACCCCAGTTCCAATTTGTGGTGTAATATATCCAGTTGAGTTATGGTCCTGGGTGTAGAACACCACCAGTTTCAAAGATGCCCACTTGAGTTATGGCCCTGGGCATTGAGTACACCCAGTTGAGTTAATGGTCTTGGAGGTTGAGCAATTTTCAGTTTTCAAATTTTCAGAACTTAGATTTCGGAAATCAGATTTTAGTAAATAGTTTTCAGAAACAGTTTTCAGAAACCAGAGATTCAAAGTTATTTTCAAAAAGTTCAGTAAAGAGATTTCATGTAAAGTGATTTTTCTAAAGTATTAATTTTAAAGATTTCATGTTTTGTTTTAAGGTTTTTCATGTCTACTTACTTAGATCGAATAACGATCTAACCCTCACTCTAGTTTCTATACCTTACAGGTTTCTCGAAGGACGAACTCGGGAGGACGAATACTGATGCAGTCACTAGGGATGGAGTCCACCAGCACAGAGTCTAGTCATAGTCAAAGTAAAGTTTTATACATACACTAGTGCAGTATAAGTATTATAAGTATATGTTAATGATTGTAAAAGAAAATTAATTTTGAACATACAGTTATAAGTAACAAAATTATTTTATATTGACAAGTTGGTTTATGGTCGTCATGCATGACTTAGCATTTGAATAGTTTAGAATACAATCAGAAAGTCAGAGGCTTATGGGGTTAGTATTGCTATCATATGCTGGTAACATCTCTCAGATCGGGGATGTTACAAAGATGGTATCAAAGCATGGTCTAGGGAGTCAGTGACTGCAGTCGGGCAGAGTGCTGGGTCTTGTATATGCAGCATATCCGGGATACCCATATATGAGGCACTACCTCTCCAGTATCCGATCCTCCAGTACGTCCTCAAAGGTTCACAGACAAGTTAGTAAGTGTTCCCAAGCCATTTAAATCATTCTTCCCTCATTCTAGTCAAAGTTCATACCGTAATGATCTTAGATTACCTCCCAAAATTCGGTATAAGCTAGGGAACCAGATGTAAGCTTCAAAGAAAGTCTTCCGAGAGAGAGCAAAAAAAAAGGAAGCTAGAAGAAAAGATGCATGGAAGCTTGAACCAGTTAGAGACGGAGTGAAATGGAAAGGCTTAAATATATCCACCTAGAAGAGTAGAATGGGAATGATAAAGCTAAAAGAAATGTAAAATAAGATGGAAGATATAGAACCAGAGCAGTAAGCAAAACATAAGGACCCAGAAGCAAAACATAAGGACCCAGAGCAATAAAAGAGAATAGCGAAAGCCCCAACAAGTATTAGAGTTGCATAGTAGAATTAAGATTCCATTCCTACTCAAGAAATTCTTCAAAGTAAATCCAATAGTCTTCGAGATCCTTTCAAAGCTAGTGAGTTCTATGAGTATCCGAGAATAGCCAGAGAGACAACAGAAGTAAGAAACCTAGAGTAACCTTGAGAACCCCAACGAACATAGATGCCAAAAGGATTTAAAGAACTCATGATACTCAAATCTCGACCTAGATCCTTAAGTGGGAAACAGGAATGGTTATTTACTTTACCTCTAGCAATCCGATAGAGATAAAACCTTAAGCTATTTAGTCATCAAATTCTCATATGACACCAGGTAAGGAAATTGCTCTGATATAGCCTATATTATGGGCATAGATGACCATAAGAGATCTAACAAGAGTTCACCCAAGGATTTGGAAGGAAGATCAGCCAAAGTTAGTAAAGTACAAGAATAGTCATGTGAGGATAAAGAGAGTTAGAAGTGACTAAAGTAGTAGTGTGAAACGTAAAATATGGTGTTATAGTCGAAACTTCTAATAAAGATAGAAAATGAGAATTTAGGAAGCGGAGTAAGAAACAGAAGGTAGATAGAGATAGAGAAATTGAAACAAATAAGAAATGACGGAATGCTATAAAGAAGAAGAAAGACTTTAGATCTTCTAAAACACAAATTTGTAAGCAAACAAGACAAGTGGCGATTGAAATAACTGTTAGCTCTCCCTAGCCAAGAGATCCAATAGATAGAACTTCTACTTAACCAAATTTCCCCTCCTACGAGATATCAGTTAAGGAAGTATTCCTGATATAGTCTACCTCGTACCCATTCTACATGAGTAATAGGCTCCATCAAGACATAAAATACTAGAACGAGAATGAAGAAGTTTCCCGAGATATAAAGAAAGGTCCAATGAGATTTAAGTAGTTCATACCAGTATGATATGAAACCAATGGGAGTTCTTTTCGAGAAATGAAAATGCCTTGAGAAACAGACCATCTAGAATACGGATCAAAGAAATTTTCGAGGATGTAAATAAAGAAAACACCAAGGGAAGTGCAAAGATTAAGGAAAAATATAGTAAGGTTTACTCGACCAATAGAAAATCACAATTATATCAAATATCATAGAAACCCACAGGTAAGCCGAGATAGTGAGATATGTAGAAGACCATAAGAATAAACCTAAGAAGTTGGAGATACTTAAGAAATGATAAGGTTGACCAATCACGAGATGGCTTATAGTATCGAGTAGAATGAGGATTTTAGGAAAAGTAGTATAGACCAAAAATTTAGTAGAAGATGACCTTAGTAGTTGAAGTAAATAAAGTTTTCAAGGGAGTAAAGAAATAAGGAGTCGAGAAACTAAGATTAGGAATGAAACTTTATAGCAGAATAAGCCCATTATGAAAGATAGTAGAGAGATTATATTAGTACCCAAAGAAAAAGTACGTAGCAATTGCTGTGAGTTAAGCAACAGAAAGGGTTAAGAAACAGTACATGGAACTTGCTAGAGACTGCTTCTAGAAGGACTTGTATAAAAGCGAAGCAAAAAGAACCAGGAGTAGTAACTATGTATATGATAAGGATGTAAATGACAGTGTTAAGGATAACCAATGACATATTAGAATGGGTATTCTTCAAGTAAAGAAAGAAGATATGACCTTTAGTAGATGTAGTATAGAGAATGAAATAGAAAAGTAAATCAACATGATGGTTGATACTTATAATGGGAAGTGAGATAGTTAAAGGCTAATAATAGACAGTTGAGAACATATTAAGTAAGTATCGAGAAGAAGAGTAATATAATATAAAAACCAAGAAAGCAAGTTATAGGACACAGAAATCAGCGATGTTGTTCCAAGCCGTGACCCAGTCGGGAGTACGGAGTAGCCCTTGGGGGACTAAACTGGAGAATAAATGAGTCACCACCCAGCGTGAACTGGGAAATGATTTAAGGCTGCACTCACCCCTCACAAGGGAAGACCTCAAATCGTTCGGTTCGGAATGGTCTCTTACTTATGCCACTTGTAATGAAAGGATTTGTGCAATAATCTAACCAAAAATAACCTATATCTAGATTCGCATCCATAAAAGTAAATCCTTTATCTAAGTTTGCATGCATAAAAAATAAGTCGGAATAACGACAAACACACATCAAATTGATAAACATGACGATGTAAATAAATAATAATCCGAACATAAACATAAAAGAGATATCGATAAGTGCCTAATACGAAATAAATAACTAAATCATGCATGAAAATAAAGTATTATTTCTAATAAACAACGAACAAACACAAGATTAGATGAAACAACATATGTGCGTTTCTTAAGCGGTACGTGGAATTGTATCCCGAGTTCAGACCGCACTACCGTCCATTTGGATTCGGCTACGGAATTTAAGTATGGGTTTCTATTCGATATACCACGAGAGATAGCACAAAATCATTCATCCAATAGCCACAACAATATCATACATGATCCAATAATTACAATAATACGCATGCGACGAAATACTTAATAAATAAAATATGAACGAGAATAAATAAAAGGGTGCCCTCAGGTCTTACCTTTTAAGTCACCTTTCAGAAGTGCGTTACGCGGTTGTCGGAAGGGTTGATGCTCCGCAAATTTTCTGATTTACTAGTTCACTGTTTTCCTTCGTTACCTCCTTATTTTGGGCTGCTGTTTCCTCTATTTTTGCTGATGGTTTCTAATCGTTATTTGGTTACTATTTGCGGTATTTGGGGGCTGTTTTGGGTGAGGTTTGTGCGATTTTGGGAGTGTTTTTGTTGTAGTTTTTGATGTTCTGGTTGTGTAGTTTTTTGGGACTGTTTTACGATATTTTAGGGTGCAGTTTGCGGGTTTAATGGTGCAGTTTGCGGGACTGGCTTGTGGTTTAAGGGTGCAGTTTTTTTAGGACAGTTTGCGGTTTTTGGAGTGTAGTTTTTTAGGGACAGCTTTTAGGTTTTGGAGTGCAGTTTTGGGGACAGTTTCAGTGGTGATTTAAGGGCTTTTTCAGGGACTGTTTTGCATTGTTTCTTCACTAGTCATGTGGGGGCTGTTATCGTGACTTTGCTTAGTCAGTCAACAGGTCGTTGTGTGCGTTGAAGGGGTGTCTGCTTGTAATTTGTTGGTGTTTATATGTCCAATGGTGTCTTTGGCTTATTATCTCTTAGGCGGTGGTGTCAGTTGGTTTGTGGTGCGGTTGGTAATGAAGGTCAGTAGGTTGATGTGAGGGGGGAGTTTGGTTGATTGGTGTATGGTTCATTTTTTTGGTCGGTTCCACACCTATTTCTCATGTTAATTTGGTTTAAGGCATGAAAGATAGAGAGATGGCTTTGCTGTGTCAAAAAATGAGAGAGGGGTGTGAGGTGATAGAGAGAAGTGAGAGGGCTGAGCGTGTGTTTTTATTTGTTAGTGGAAGGGCTATGCGTGGTCAGAGAAGGGGTGTGTGTGCTGAAGGAGAGAGGCCTGGTGTTTAGGGTTTGTTGTTGTTTATATATATAGAGAGAGGGAAGTCGTGCGTGAGAGTGAGAGAAGAAGAGAGGGGACGTGCAGGCTATTAGGGTTTTCTTTGTGCATGGGATTTTTCTATTTTTGGAAACAAATCAAGCAAATACGAATGTATTTAATTAATTTAAAAGGGAAATAAATTATGTAATTTTGGTAGGGAATATCTTTAAATTTGGTAGGTGATTTATTTAAATTATGAAGGGATTTATTTAATTTAGGAATGAGATTTAATTCAATTTAATTGGATTTGATTTATTTGATTTAATTTAATTTTTGACACGTGTTTTAAATGTTTTAATTATTTGGATTGGGCTTGGGCGAATTGGGCTTGGGTCTGTGGCTTGGTATGTGTTGCGGGGATTTTGGGCCAAGGCTAACAGTTAAAATAGAGGTCCAACGAGCAAACCCAAAGCTAAGCAAATGAATTAAATCCAACAAGGTATTGATTTCTGACTTTTCCCTTTCGACGTCCGTTTCTCTCTGACTTCCGCAACTTAAAAGGTAGTGCCTTCGTACGAGGCTCATCATCGGGACTTATATACAAAAATACAGTGTCTACACAAGTTTTCCTTAATATGGAAATTAATAAAGAGAAAATACTTAGTTGCAGCCGCGTATAAGAAGACAGATGGATATAAAATAATAGTAGAGAAAGATTGAGAATTGAGATCTATAAGATATAGTCCAAGGATGAAACATAGACCAATTAAACTTTTAGAAAAATAAAGAAAGGATGAAAAGAATACTAAGAAAAATTTAGAGAGTGGAATTACAAAGGTACAATAATGATGGAAAGAATACATTAAAGGTTACAATAAGAAATAACAAGGAAAATTTATTATAGAGAAATCGTGTAAGATACCCAGCCCTAGCTTAAGTTGACCAAACCACAACGGGTTTGGGATGGTTTAGCCGCGGTGTATGGGTGGTTTGGTGGATTTGTATTATAGTACAGGGACGACGAAATAGGTTAATGTAAAACGGTCATTGAAGAAGAAAGCTTAAAAACTACTGAAGGTTGTAAAGGAAATATAGGGAGTTGATAGTGTTGGACAGTTATGACCAATAGCGTCAATGTTTACAAAAGACATTGTGTTTTTGTACAAAATTAACTATGTAGTAATGAAATTGTCTTTTACCGTTTTGTAATTATTTACTTTGATATATAAATGGTAGAAGTCCTAATGATTAGTTCCGGATTGAGGTGATATGAGACAATATCAATCCATAAAGGTTTAATCATTAAACACCCCTAGCCGTAGTATTATCGAGACTGGACATCGATAATGCGGAATAGACTAGTACTGCACTTGTGCACGTTGTGAGGGCATAACGGCATAGTTCTCATATATTTAAGTATTGGATACTTATGCAAGTGCGATAGGAGGTCATGTTTTACAGATGGTACGGAAAACATCTTCGCTCTGGATAGACCCCGCGAAATCCCATTGGTAGTATGTATATGTGTCTATGGGAGTCCGCTTCAGTGTAGGTGTATTTGGTCTTAACCTGAGACTTGCATCGCTAGTACTTGCGACAATCGGTAAGCTTTGGTTTTGGTCGTCCAGGACTTTAACAGGTTCTGTGTACGCCTCTGCTGGGTTTATTGAGAATCGTAGTGAATTGGATGTGATGTCAAGACGGAGTATCACTTCAGACATAAGAAGATAATGATCATGCAGGGATTCAGAACTGGTTCTCTATAGTGTTGCAACCATCGAGATAATATGACAAGGTCATGATTATCCAATTCAAAGAGACTATTTGCTTGATATCTGATATGTGCTTCGTACGGGGCAGACACTATTCCAGCCTTAGGCCTTACACGTGACATCCGATACTGGATCGCAATACATAATACTACGGTATACTACGCCTGATATAGATCTTATATTCCAGTAAGAATATTCCTGGAGAATTTGGTAGGCATGGCGCTTTGCTAGAAGCCAACCTCGTCTCGTAAATCGGTAAAAATATTGTACGAGGTACGTACGTGTTCGGATAGTCCAATGACCGTATTTACTGCTAACATATCCAGGGATCTCTTGGGTCACTTCTCGAAGATTCACCGATGACGTATGATTCGAACTTAATTAATCTGGGATTAATTGCGGAGAGACTTTATCTTGGATAAAGTACTATTTGAAAAGAGAGAAAGATTAATTTAGAATTAATCGACAAAATAATATATTCGATATATAAATTGAAATTGGATTTCGACGCGGAATTAAAATTAGATTTTAATTCAGACAAACGAGTTAATTTAGAATTAATTCGATTAGCGATGTGAATAGTAATTTCGCTAGGCATAATTATTTAATTACGTCGCGATGGAAGTTCGTTAATTTGGAATTAGCGAGACCGAGCCCGGAAGTGTTTGCGGGCCCACTCGCATTTTAAATTTAAGTGGGGCCCATAAGTCACATCGCGAGTCACATCACTTGGCACTTTAGTGATAGATGTCAAGTCACATTTTTGGTGAGTGACATGTAGTCACTATTCATGACACAAGTTGGTGAGAGCTTTTAATGCAATTTTGGAGCCAAAATTGGCTTTGACTTTTTGAAAGCCATTTACCAAAGTTTGGTAATTGTTTTTTGGTAATTTGTTTTTAGAAACAAAGAAACAAAACACAAAACTCTATCCATCTCTCTTGCTAAAAACCGTGAACCAAGTGGTGAAGGAAGACTTGATTTTCTTTCATCTTTTGCTAGCACATCAAGAATCAAACAAGGTGATAGGGAAGCCAATCATAGAGCTTGGATTTTCTTGAAAGCTTGGAGCTTGCTTCATTCTCATCAACAAAATAAAGGCTTGGCCGAATCTTCACCAAAGGGAAAGAATTTTGTTTTGTTGAGCATCACATCCAACCAGTCTTTGTAAGTGTGTTTCTGCCACTCTTCCTTGTGTATTCATTCTATTTCATGGCTTAATATGATCTTGGGAAATCAATAGAAACCAATAATGGTATCATGGAGCCTTGTTTAAGCATGAAATATTTTAGGGTAAAATTTGGGTAAATTGATTTTGAGCATGTTTTGAATAAATTACTTATTTAAGCATGCTTATGGATGGATGACTTTGAGTTATTTATGATCAATTTATGAAAAACTAATTGGATGAATTTTACCCCCAAATATGAGGCATGGCCGAATGTATATACTACCCTAAGGGTTGGAATTTTTATTTGATGATCATTGGATGACTTGAAATGATTGGGAATGTCGATTTAAAATTCAATCGGATTGAAAAACGAATTTGGACAAAATCCCTACCTTGGCCGAGAGCTTGATGGCATGTAAAGACTTGATTTTTTGGTTCAAGAATGTTGGACATTAGTTGAACAATAGAACACATAATTAATTAGTTAAATTATATTTTGGAAATATTGATTTAGTTAATTAATTGATGTAATACACTTAAGTTAATTAAATTATAAAATTTGGAATTTTAAAATTTGATTAATGGGCTTATTTTTGAATTGGGCTTGAAAATGTTATATTTGGGCATAATGGGCTTGGTTGGGCCAAGTTGGTTTAGGCCAATTGGATTGGATTCAAATTGGGCCTAAATCATTCCATTAAGTCCAAATCTAAAAATAGGCTTTAAAAGTTTAATTGGGCCTTATGGGCTAAAATTGGTTTTATGGCAAATGAGGGTGATTCCTTAATTGGGCTTGGTAATTGGGTCTGACCCACATTGACCAAAGCCCATGCCTTATGAAATCAATTGAAAGCCTATTTGACTTTAATTAAACTACATTCGATGTTAAATGGGCTTTGAGACCCATTAGGATTAGATTTGGAATCTAAATCGTTAAAGCGCATTATAAGTGTATATATTTAATTTGGAATTAAATAAATGAATTAGTATTGAATACGAATTAAATTAGATTTAACAAGTAGTTCGATATAATTCAAGAATGCGTACTTTAAGTACTTATTCTCAAACGAGTTGGACTCGCGCAAATCAAATCATTGTTTGAACATTGGATGATCACTAATATTCAAAGATAATTAATTTGATTAGTTTGATTGAATAACATGCTTGAATGAATACATGGATGTGTTGAATGAATAGCGTATATCGGATGGATATTAGAGGGGAAAGGGCAATTTTAGAAATTGTTGTAAATTCGGAATTTTAAATTGGACCTACGTGTCCAGCCTTATCTCTCATTATTTCTTTGTATTCTCTTCTCACCTAATTCCCCTCAATGTAAAGAGGTTTCTCTTATTGTATTATGTAATTGGGTAGAAGTAGAATAGTGCTAACCGGGGAGAGGAAATGGAGTGATTTGTTCTAGGAATAATATGTTTAAATATCCATCCGCATATCGTTATTAATTTACTTTCCGTGCCTTATTATGCTTTTAGAATGCATGCTTAAGGGTGTATGATGAGACCTTAACAAAGATAATAAACTGGTTGCCATATTACATGAAAAACCCTCAAAATATATTAAGCATTTTTCCTTCCGTTGAGTGATTCTTACTCCAGATCCAAAGTTGGCATTGGTTTGTTGGCCAAAGTTAAGACTTTGTAAATTGCGGATGTGTTTGAATCATGAGAGTTTTGTTCCATATCGGTGCCTTGTCCAAGTTGTGATTTGTTGACCAAAGTCAAAATCACTTCATGTCCATCGACATTGATTACGAACCTTTCCATGTCAATGGATTCCGCTTAACTGGAATCATTAAGCTTGTTGTGCCAAAGGCAAGGCTTAGTTGATTCAGAGGAAAAAGGTTAGGCAATATATTGGATATAGTGGCATATGTATTGTATATATGTTTCGGACTTGGATGTCCACCTACCGGATCTAGGAACTAGATGAGATCCAATTGATCTTCGAGATCTACCTAGTTAAATATCATACAGCTTATTGGCCAAAGTCAAGATGTGTGTTATTTAATGGGATCCTAGCCCACTAGGAAACTGGGTTTCCCGAGTACTCGACAGAGGGTTAGAGGCTCGTCGAAAAATAGTGGGAGGCTAGTATTGAATTTGCAGTTTCATTCAAATACTTAGCTTTACGTGCTTTCAAATTATTCGTCAAAATTATTTTATTAGTTGGACTAATACAATGTTATTTTTCTTGTAACAGTTAGACTGTACCCAAATATCGTTGATTAGATAGTGGACTATCATAATCAAGATGACAGGAAAGGGAAATGTCCGAGACATTATCATGGGCAAAAATGTCTTCAAGGGCACGAACTTTGCCGATTGGGAAATGAATCTGAGGATAGGCTGCTGTATACTATACAGACACCTCTTAGGCCAAAACCCAACCATGATCAGTTACTTGAGCTGGAGCTTTGGAAGACTCACAGCAATGACAATGATACTGCTCAGTCAATTATGCTTGCTTCTATGACTCAGCATTACCGTCGACAGAACAGAGACTTGGATCCTTATAATATGTTAGTGAGGTTGCACGATCTTCACCGATCTAACCGAAGGTCGCAGAGATATGAGTTACAAAAAAGCTCTTCCGTTCACGTATGTCAGAAGGCATGTCCGTTGAGTCCCATTGGCACAGATGATTGCTGATATAGATGAGCTTCTTAGATGGGGGATAGTCCTCGAGGCTGAGACTACTATAGATTTGATCTTGCAGTCTCTCCCTGACACTTGGAGACAATTCATCATAAACTATAACTTGATGGACACAGATGATACTCTTGGAGAGTTGTTGTCAATTCTCAAGGAAGCTGAGAATGAGCTACTTAAGGGCAATAAGCGCGAGGCGCACTTTGCTTCGACATCTCAGACACCGAGGGCTGGGCCCAAGGCGACTGGAGGTGTGAAGAAGAAGAAGCATAAGAGAAAGGGTAAGAGCAAATCGTCAAAAGCTTCTGGGAAGCCTAAGGACAAATCTCAGGATGTATGCCTCTAGTGCGGCAAGCGGGGTCACTGGAAGCGTGACTACCGCGAGTACAAGGCGCTCTAGAAGGAGATAAAAGCGGGCAAGGCATCGGCTATAGGTATATTTGTTATTGAAATAAACATGACTACTTCTAGTTTTAAAAATTGGATTTTGATTCTGGTGTGGTACTCACATATACTGATGTGTAGGATATGCGGATTAGCAGGAGACTGGCCTAAGGGGAGATTGATCTACGCATCGGAAATGGGGCACCAGTCGCCGTTTTGGCCGTTGGCACTTTTGTTTTGGAACTACCCTCAGGCATATACTGAACTTACAGACTGTTATTATGTACCTAGGTTGACTAGGAATATTATTTCTGTATCTATGTTAACCCAATGTGGGTACACTTTTGTATTTAGAAACACTGGGTGTTTTATTTATAAAAATGATATAAAAATTTACATTGTTGTAGAAAATAATGGTCTTTATATTTTGAATATAAATCAATCTCAAACACATAATATAACAAACAAAAGGCTTAAAAATGAGTAATAAAGATGAAACTTATATGTGGCACTGTCGTTTGGGACACATAAACAATACTCGCATATCCACACTTTTGAAGAGTGAGTACTTGGACGGATTTGATCCAAATTTATATGATGTCTGCGGATCTTGCTTATTAGGTAAAATGCCTAAATCACCTTTTAGCGGTAAAGGTGAACGCACCACCGAACTGTTAGCCCTCATTCATAGTGACGTATGTGGGCCCATGTCTAGCCAGGCTAGAGGTGGATATGAATACTTCGTAACCTTTACGGATGACGCATCGCGTTATGGTTATGTGTATCTTATGAGACACAAGTCGGAAACTTTTGAGAAATTCAAAGAGTTTCGACACAAGTTGAAAAATAGACCGGCAAGAGTATAAAGACATTTTGGTCGGACCGTAATGGCGAATACTTGAGCAATGAGTTTCTAGATTACTTGAAAGAATATGGTATTCTTTCATAGTGGACTCCTCCTGGAACACCGCAATTAAACGGTGTGTCTGAACGGAGAAACTGAACTTTATTGGACATAGTTAGGTCTATGATGAGTCGCACTGAGCTACCTATTTCCTTCTAGGGATATGCATTAAACAGTGTAGTTCTCATTTTGAATAAGGTTTCGTCAAAGTCTGTACAACAGACTCCGTATGAGATATAGAGAGGAAAAGAATCGAGTTTCTCATTCCTGAAGATTTGGGGATGCTGGACATACGTCAAACGTTTGGAAGGTACCAAACTTGAGCCCAAATCGGATAAATGCCTATTCGTAGGATATCCTAGGGAAACCAAAGGATATTACTTCTATCACCCACCAGAGAACAAAGTATTTGTTGCTCTACATGCGGTTTTCCTTGAGAATAAATTCCTAAATGCAGTGGTTAGTGGGAAGAAAGTAGAACTCGATGAAAATCAGAGTGATACTGTTCCTGGCATAGAATCCTCAAAGGAACAAGAACAGTCCATCGGGATGAGATTGTACCATAATCTTCTATTACACAAGGACCGCGTAGGTCGGAGAGAGTCAGGAAACAACCTGAGAGGTATGGGTTTCTAATCTCACCTCATGTAGATATTAATCTCATTGAGGATAATGAACCAGCTACGTATGAGGAAGCGATACAAGATATTGATTCCTCTTTATGGCAAGAAGCCATGAAGTCCAAAATGGATTCCATCTACACCAACCAAGTTTGGACACTGGTTGATACATCAGAAGGCGTAAAGCCTATTGGTTGCAAATGGATCTTCAAGAAGAAGACCGATATGGATGGCAACGTACAAACGTACAAAGCTAGGCTTGTAGCGAAGGGGTATCGTCAACGACATGGTGTCGATTACGATGAAAATTTCTCACCTATTGCCATGATTAAATCCATTCGGATAATGCTTGCTATTGCTGCATATTTCGATTACGAGATATGAAAGGACGTTAAAATCGCTTTCCTTAACGGAAACCTTTTGGAGGATGTTTATATGCAACAGCCTGATGGTTTTATCATGCCTAGACTTGCAAACAAGGTTTGTAAGTTAAATCGATCCATTTATGGATTGAAGCAAGCATCGGTCATGGAACCAACGTTTTGATGAGATCATAAAAGAATATGATTTCATTCAAAACGATGTTGATCCTTGTGTATATAAGAAGGTTAGTGGGAGAGCACTGACTTTTATTGTCCTTTATGTTGATGATGTATTGCTTATAGGCAATGACATTCCCATGCTAACGTCGGTGAAAGCTTGGCTTTCATTGAAATTCTCCATGAAAGATCTGGGAGAAGCAGCCTTTATCCTGGGAATAAAGATCTACCGGAATAGATCTAGAAAGCTGCTTGGACTCTCCTAGAGTACATATATTGACAAAATGTTGAAGAGATTCAACATGGATTAGTCCAAGAGATGACTGTTGCCAGTGTCACATGGCGTCTATCTATCTAAGGACATGTGTCCTAAAACTCAAGATGAGAGAGACAACATGAGTCAGATACCGTTCGCCTCGGCAGTCAGATCGATCATGTATGGCATGATATATACGCGACCTGATGTCTCCTATGCTTTGAGCATGTGTAGTCGCTATCAGGCCGATCCAGGTGAAGGTCACTGGATGGCGGTTAAGAACATCCTTAAGTATCTTAGACGAACTAAGGATGCTTTCTTAATCTATGGAGATGGAGAACTTGAGGTAACTGGGTATACTGACGCAAGTTTCCAAACCGACAAAGACGATTGTAAGTCACAATCCGGGTACATATTTTGTTTGAATAAGGAGAGCAGTGAGCTGGAAATCTTCCAAGCAAGAGACTGTTGCCGATTCAACAACAGAAACGGAGTACATTACAACAGCTGAAGCAGCAAAGGAAGCAGTTTGGATCCGAAATTCCTAATTGGATTAGGAATAGTTCTGTTAGCAGTTGAGCTCGTTCCATTGTAATGTGACAATAACGGGGCTATAGCGCAGGCTAGGGAACCGCAGTCTCATCAACGATCCAGCATGTTCTTCGAAGTTTCCATCTGATTCGTGAGATCATACTCGTGGTGATGTGAAGATCGTGAAGGTCGCATCAGATGACAACAAGGTAAATCCGCTAACGAAAGCTATTCCTCAGCAAAAGTTTGAGCGACATGTACATAGTTCAGGTATTAGTTGCTTGAGTGACTGGGTATAGGCCAAGTGGGAGATTGTTGGACAGTTATGACCCATAGCGTCACTGTTTGTAAAAGACATTGTGTTTTTATACAAAATTAACTATGTAGTAATGAAATTGTCTTTTACCGTTTTGTATTATTTACTTTGATATATAAATGGTAGAAGTCCTAATGATTAGTTCCTGATTGAGATGATATGAGACAGTATCAATCCATAAAGGTTTAATCATTAAATATCCCTAGTCGTAGTATTATCGAGACTGGACATCGATAATGCGGAATAGACTAGTATTGCACTTGTGCGCGTTGTGAGGGCAAAACAGAATAGTTCTCATATATTTAAGTATTGGATACTTATGCAAGTGTGATAGGAGGTTGTGTTTTACGGATGGTACGGAAAACATCTTCGCTCTAGATAGACCCCGCGGAATCCCATTGGTAGTATGTATATGTGTCTATGGGAGTCCGCTTCAGGGGTATGTGTATTTGGTCTTAACCTGAGACTTGCATCGCTAGTGCTTGCGACAATCGGTAAGCTTTGATTTTGGTGGTCGTCCAGGACTTTTACAGGTTCTGTGTACGCCTCTGCTGGGTTTATTGAGAATCGTAGTGAATTGGATGTGATGTCAAGACGGAGTATCACTTCAGACATAAGAAGATAATGATCATGCAGGGATTCAGAACTGGTTCTCTATAGTGTTGCAACCATCCATCGAAATGATAATATGACAAGGTCATGATATCCAATTCAGAGACTATTTGCTTGATATCTGATATGTGCTTCGTACGGGGCAGACACTATTCCAGCCTTGGCCTTACACGTGACATCCGATACTGGATCGCAATACATAATACTACGGTATACTACGCCTGATATAGATCTTATATTCCAGTAAGAATATTCCTGGAGAATTTGGTAGGCATGGCGCTTTGCTAGAAGCCAACCTCGTCTCGTAAATCGGTAAAAATATTGTACGAGGTACGTACGTGTTCGGATAGTCCAATGACCGTATTTACATGCCAACATATCCAGGGATCTCTTGGGTCACTTCTCGAAGATTCACCGATGACGTATGATGTTCGAACTTAATTAATCTGGGATTAATTGCGGAGGGAGAGACTTTATCTTGGATAAAGTACTATTTGAAAAGAGAGAAAGATTAATTTAGAATTAATCGACAAAATAATATATTCGATATATAAATTGAAATTGGATTTCGACGCGGAATTAAAATTAGATTTTAATTCAGACAAACGAGTTAATTTAGAATTATTCGATTAGCGATGTGAATAGTAATTTCGCTAGGCATAATTATTTAATTACGTCGCGATGGAAGTTCGTTAATTTGGAATTAGCGAGACCGAGCCCGGAAGTGTTTGCGGGCCCACTCGCATTTTAAATTTAAGTGGGGCCCATAAGTCACATCGCGAGTCACATCACTTGGCACTTTAGTGATAGATGTCAAGTCACATTTTTGGTGAGTGACATGTAGTCACTATTCATGACACAAGTTGGTGAGAGCTTTTAATGCAATTTTGGAGCCAAAATTGGCTTTGACTTTTTGAAAGCCATTTACCAAAGTTTGGTAATTGTTTTTTGGTAATTTGTTTTTAGAAAACAAAGAAACAAAACACAAAACTCTATCCATCTCTCTTGCTAAAACCGTGAACTCCAAGTGGTGAAGGAAGACTTGATTTTCTTTCATCTTTTGCTAGCACATCAAGAATCAAACAAGGTGATAGGGAAGCCAATCATAGAGCTTGGATTTTCTTGAAAGCTTGGAGCTTGCTTCATTCTCATCAACAAAATAAAGGCTTGGCCGAATCTTCACCAAAGGGAAAGAATTTTGTTTTGTTGAGCATCACATCCAACCAGTCTTTGTAAGTGTGTTTTCTGCCACTCTTCCTTGTGTATTCATTCTATTTCATGGCTTAATATGATCTTGGGAAATCAATAGAAACCAATAATGGTATCATGGAGCCTTGTTTAAGCATGAAATATTTTAGGGTAAAATTTGGGTAAATTGATTTTGAGCATGTTTTGAATAAATTACTTATTTAAGCATGCTTATGGATGGATGACTTTGAGTTATTTATGATCAATTTTATGAAAAACTAATTGGATGAATTTTACCCCCAAATATGAGGCATGGCCGAATGTATATACTACCCTAAGGTGTTGGAATTTTTATTTTGATGATCATTGGATGACTTGAAATGATTGGGAATGTCGATTTAAAATTCAATCGGATTGAAAAACGAATTTGGACAAAAATCCCTACCTTGGCCGAGAGCTTGATGGCATGTAAAGACTTGATTTTTTGGTTCAAGAATGTTGGACATTAGTTGAACAATAGAACACATAATTAATTAGTTAAATTATATTTTGGAAATATTGATTTAGTTAATTAATTGATGTAATACACTTAAGTTAATTAAATTATAAAATTTGGAATTTTAAAATTTGATTAATGGGCTTATTTTTGAATTGGGCTTGAAAATGTTATATTTGGGCATAATGGGCTTGGTTGGGCCAAGTTGGTTTAGGCCAATTGGATTGGATTCAAATTAGGCCTAAATCATTCCATTAAGTCCAAATCTAATAAATAGGCTTTAAAAGTTTAATTGGGCCTTATGGGCTAAAATTGGTTTTATGGCAAATGAGGGTGATTCCTTAATTGGGCTTGGTAATTGGGTCTGACCCACATTGACCAAAGCCCATGCCTTATGAAATCAATTGAAAGCCTATTTGACTTTAATTAAACTACATTCGATGTTAAATGGGCTTTGAGACCCATTAGGATTAGATTTGGAATCTAAATCGTTAAAGCGCATTATAAGTGTATATATTTAATTTGGAATTAAATAAATGAATTAGTATTGAATACGAATTAAATTAGATTTTACAAGTAGTTCGATATAATTCAAGAATGCGTACTTTAAGTACTTATTCTCAAACGAGTTGGACTCGCGCAAATCAAATCATTGTTTGAACATTGGATGATCACTAATATTCAAAGATAATTAATTTGATTAGTTTGATTGAATAACATGCTTGAATGAATACATGGATGTGTTGAATGAATAGCGTATATCGGATGGATATTAGAGGGGAAAGGGCAATTTTAGAAATTGTTGTAAATTCGGAATTTATAAATTGGACCTACGTGTCCAGCCTTATCTCTCATTATTTCTTTGTATTCTCTTCTCACCTAATTCCCCTCAATGTAAAGAGGTTTCTCTTATTGTATTATGTAATTGGGTAGAAGTAGAATAGTGCTAACCGGGGAGAGGAAATGGAGTGATTTGTTCTAGGAATAATATGTTTAAATATCCATCCGCATATCGTTATTAATTTACTTTCCGTGCCTTATTATGCTTTTAGAATGCATGCTTAAGGGTGTATGATGAGACCTTAACAAAGATAATAAACTGGTTGCCATATTACATGAAAAACCCTCAAAATATATTAAGCATTTTTCCTTCCGTTGAGTGATTCTTACTCCAGATCCAAAGTTGGCATTGGTTTGTTGGCCAAAGTTAAGACTTTTGTAAATTGCGGATGTGTTTGAATCATGAGAGTTTTGTTCCATATCGGTGCCTTGTCCAAGTTGTGATTTGTTGACCAAAGTCAAAATCACTTCATGTCCATCGACATTGATTACGAACCTTTCCATGTCAATGGATTCCGCTTAACTGGAATCATTAAGCTTGTTGTGCCAAAGGCAAGGCTTAGTTGATTCAGAGGAAAAAGGTTAGGCAAATATATTGGATATAGTGGCATATGTATTGTATATATGTTTCGGACTTGGATGTCCACCTACCGGATCTAGGAACTAGATGAGATCCAATTGATCTTCGAGATCTACCTAGTTAAATATCATACAGCTTATTGGCCAAAGTCAAGATTGTGTGTTATTTAATGGGATCCTAGCCCACTAGGAAACTGGGTTTCCCGAGTACTCGATAGAGGGTTAGAGGCTCGTCGAAAAATAGTGGGAGGCTAGTATTGAATTTGCAGTTTCATTCAAATACTTAGCTTTACGTGCTTTCAAATTATTTCGTCAAAATTATTTTATTAGTTGGACTAATACAATGTTATTTTTCTTGTAACAGTTAGACTGTACCCAAATATCGTTGATTAGATAGTTGGACTATCATAATCAAGATGACAGGAAAGGGAAATGTCCGAGACATTATCATGGGCAAAAATGTCTTCAAGGGCACGAACTTTGCCGATTGGGAAATGAATCTGAGGATAGGCTGCTGTATACTATACAGACACCTCTTAGGCCAAAACCCAACCATGATCAGTTACTTGAGCTGGAGCTTTGGAAGACTCACAGCAATGACAATGATACTGCTCAGTCAATTATGCTTGCTTCTATGACTCAGCATTACCGTCGACAGAACAGGGACTTGGATCCTTATAATATGTTAGCGAGGTTGCACGATCTTCACCGATCTAACCGAAGGTCGCAGAGATATGAGTTACAAAAAAAGCTCTTCCGTTCACGTATGTCAGAAGGCATGTCCGTTGAGTCCCATTTGGCACAGATGATTGCTGATATAGATGAGCTTTCTTAGATGGGGGATAGTCCTCGAGGCTGAGACTACTATAGATTTGATCTTGCAGTCTCTCCCTGACACTTGGAGACAATTCATCATAAACTATAACTTGATGGACACAGATGATACTCTTGGAGAGTTGTTGTCAATTCTCAAGGAAGCTGAGAATGAGCTACTTAAGGGCAATAAGCGCGAGGCGCACTTTGCTTCGACATCTCAGACACCGAGGGCTGGGCCCAAGGCGACTGGAGGTGTGAAGAAGAAGAAGCATAAGAGAAAGGGTAAGAGCAAATCGTCAAAAGCTTCTGGGAAGCCTAAGGACAAATCTCAGGATGTATGCCTCTAGTGCGGCAAGCGGGGTCACTGGAAGCGTGACTACCGCGAGTACAAGGCGCTCTAGAAGGAGATAAAAGCGGGCAAGGCATCGGCTATAGGTATATTTGTTATTGAAATAAACATGACTACTTCTAGTTTTAAAAATTGGATTTTGATTCTGGTTGTGGTACTCACATATATACTGATGTGTAGGATATGCGGATTAGCAGGAGACTGGCCTAAGGGGAGATTGATCTACGCATCGGAAATGGGGCACCAGTCGCCGTTTTGGCCGTTGGCACTTTTGTTTTGGAACTACCCTCAGGGCATATACTAGAACTTACAGACTGTTATTATGTACCTAGGTTGACTAGGAATATTATTTCTGTATCTATGTTAACCCAATGTGGGTACACTTTTGTATTTAGAAACACTGGGTGTTTTATTTATAAAAATGATATAAAAATTTACATTGTTGTAGAAAATAATGGTCTTTATATTTTGAATATAAATCAATCTCAAACACATAATATAACAAACAAAAGGCTTAAAATGAGTAATAAAGATGAAACTTATATGTGGCACTGTCGTTTGGGACACATAAACAATACTCGCATATCCACACTTTTGAAGAGTGAGTACTTGGACGGATTTGATCCAAATTTATATGATGTCTGCGGATCTTGCTTATTAGGTAAAATGCCTAAATCACCTTTTAGCGGTAAAGGTGAACGCACCACCGAACTGTTAGCCCTCATTCATAGTGACGTATGTGGGCCCATGTCTAGCCAGGCTAGAGGTGGATATGAATACTTCGTAACCTTTACGGATGACGCATCGCGTTATGGTTATGTGTATCTTATGAGACACAAGTCGGAAACTTTTGAGAAATTCAAAGAGTTTCGACACAAAGTTGAAAAATAGACCGGCAAGAGTATAAAGACATTTTGGTCGGACCGTAATGGCGAATACTTGAGCAATGAGTTTCTAGATTACTTGAAAGAATATGGTATTCTTTCATAGTGGACTCCTCCTGGAACACCGCAATTAAACGGTGTGTCTGAACGGAGAAACCGAACTTTATTGGACATAGTTAGGTCTATGATGAGTCGCACTGAGCTACCTATTTCCTTCTAGGGATATGCATTAAACAGTGTAGTTCTCATTTTGAATAAGGTTTCGTCAAAGTCTGTACAACAGACTACGTATGAGATATAGACAGGAAAAGAATCGAGTTTCTCATTCCTGAAGATTTGGGGATGCTGGACATACGTCAAACGTTTGGAAGGTACCAAACTTGAGCCCAAATCGGATAAATGCCTATTCGTAGGATATCCTAGGGAAACCAAAGGATATTACTTCTATCACCCACCAGAGAACAAAGTATTTGTTGCTCTACATGCGGTTTTCCTTAAGAATAAATTCCTAAATGCAGTGGTTAGTGGGAAGAAAGTAGAACTCGATGAAAATCAGAGTGATACTGTTCCTGGCATAGAATCCTCAAAGGAACAAGAACAGTCCATCTGGGATGAGATTGTACCATAATCTTCTATTACACAAGGACCGCGTAGGTCGGAGAGAGTCAGGAAACAACCTGAGAGGTATGGGTTTCTAATCTCACCTCATGTAGATATTAATCTCATTGAGGATAATGAACCAGCTACGTATGAGGAAGCGATACAAGATATTGATTCCTCTTTATGGCAAGAAGCCATGAAGTCCAAAATGGATTCCATCTACACCAACCAAGTTTGGACACTGGTTGATACATCAGAAGGCGTAAAGCCTATTGGTTGCAAATGGATCTTCAAGAAGAAGACCGATATGGATGGCAACGTACAAACGTACAAAGCTAGGCTTGTAGCGAAGGGGTATCGTCAACGACATGGTGTCGATTACGATGAAACTTTCTCACCTATTGCCATGATTAAATCCATTCGGATAATGCTTGCTATTGCTGCATATTTCGATTACGAGATATGAAAGATGGACGTTAAAATCGCTTTCCTTAACGGAAACCTTTTGGAGGATGTTTATATGCAACAGCCTGATGGTTTTATCATGCCTAGACTTGCAAACAAGGTTTGTAAGTTAAATCGATCCATTTATGGATTGAAGCAAGCATCGCGGTCATGGAACCAACGTTTTGATGAGATCATAAAAGAATATGATTTCATTCAAAACGATGTTGATCCTTGTGTATATAAGAAGGTTAGTGGGAGAGCACTGACTTTTATTGTCCTTTATGTTGATGATGTATTGCTTATAGGCAATGACATTCCCATGCTAACGTCGGTGAAAGCTTGGCTTTCATTGAAATTCTCCATGAAAGATCTGGGAGAAGCAGCCTTTATCCTGGGAATAAAGATCTACCGGAATAGATCTAGAAAGCTGCTTGGACTCTCCTAGAGTACATATATTGACAAAATGTTGAAGAGATTCAACATGGATTAGTCCAAAAGATGACTGTTGCCAGTGTCACATGGCGTCTATCTATCTAAGGACATGTGTCCTAAAACTCAAGATGAGAGAGACAACATGAGTCAGATACCGTTCGCCTCGGCAGTCAGATCGATCATGTATGGCATGATATATACGCGACCTGATGTCTCCTATGCTTTGAGCATGTGTAGTCGCTATCAGGCTGATCCAGGTGAAGGTCACTGGATGGCGGTTAAGAACATCCTTAAGTATCTTAGACGAACTAAGGATGCTTTCTTAATCTATGGAGATGGAGAACTTGAGGTAACTGGGTATACTGACGCAAGTTTCCAAACCGACAAAGACGATTGTAAGTCACAATCCGGGTACATATTTTGTTTGAATAACGGAGCAGTGAGCTGGAAATCTTCCAAGCAAGAGACTGTTGCCGATTCAACAACAGAAACGGAGTACATTACAACAGCTGAAGCAGCAAAGGAAGCAGTTTGGATCCGAAAATTCCTAATTGGATTAGGAATAGTTCTGTTAGCAGTTGAGCTCGTTCCATTGTAATGTGACAATAACGGGGCTATAGCGCAGGCTAGGGAACCGCAGTCTCATCAACGATCCAGCATGTTCTTCGAAGTTTCCATCTGATTCGTGAGATCATACATCGTGGTGATGTGAAGATCGTGAAGGTCGCATCAGATGACAACAAGGTAAATCCGCTAACGAAAGCTATTCCTCAGCAAAAGTTTGAGCGACATGTACATAGTTCAGGTATTAGTTGCTTGAGTGACTGGGTATAGGCCAAGTGGGAGATTGTTGGACAGTTATGACCCATAGCGTCACTGTTTGTAAAAGACATTGTGTTTTTATACAAAATTAACTATGTAGTAATGAAATTGTCTTTTACCGTTTTGTATTTATTTACTTTGATATATAAATGGTAGAAGTCCTAATGATTAGTTCCTGATTGAGATGATATGAGACAGTATCAATCCATAAAGGTTTAATCATTAAATATCCCTAGTCGTAGTATTATCGAGACTGGACATCGATAATGCGGAATAGACTAGTATTGCACTTGTGCGCGTTCTGAGGGCATAACAGAATAGTTCTCATATATTTAAGTATTGGATACTTATGCAAGTGTGATAGGAGGTTGTGTTTTACGGATGGTACGGAAAACATCTTCGCTCTAGATAGACCCCGCGGAATCCCATTGGTAGTATGTATATGTGTCTATGGGAGTCCGCTTCAGGGTATGTGTATTTGGTCTTAACCTGAGACTTGCATCGCTAGTACTTGCGACAATCGGTAAGCTTTGATTTTGGTCGTCCAGGACTTTAACAGGTTCTGTGTACGCCTCTGCTGGGTTTATTGAGATTCGTAGTGAATTGGATGTGATGTCAAAACGGGAGTATCACTTCAGACATATGGAGATGATGATTACGCAGGGATTCAGAACTGGTTCACTATAGTGTTGCAACCATCGAGATAATATGACAAGGTCATGATTATCCTATTCAGATAGACTAGTTGCTTGATATCCAATATGTGCTTCGTATGGGGCAGACACTATTCCAGCCTCAGATCTTGCACGTGACATCCGATACTGGATCGTAATACATAATACTACGATATACTACGCCTGATACAGATCTTATATTCTAGTATGAATATTCCTGGAGAATTGGGTAGGCATGGCGCTTTGCTAGAAGCCAACCTTGTCTGGTAAATCGGTAAGAACGTAGTACGAGGTACGTACGTGTTTGGATAGTCCGACGACCGTATTTACTACCAACATATCTAGGGATCTCTTGGGTCGCTTCCCGAAGATTCACCGATGACGTATGATTCGAACTTAATTAATCTGGGATTAATTACGGAGAGTCTTTATCTTGGATAAAGTACTATTTGAAGAGAGAGAAAGATTAATTTGGAATTAATTGACAAAATAATATATTCAATATATTAAACGAAATTGGATTTTGACGCGGAATTAAAATAAGATTTTAATTCGGGCAAACGGGTTAATTTAGAATTAATTAAATTAGCGACGTGAATAGTAATTTCACTAGGCATAATTATTTAATTACGTCGCGACGGAAGTTCGTTACTTCGAAAGTAGAAGAACCGAGCCCAGAAGTGTTTGCGGGCCCACTCGCATTTTGAATTTAAGTGGGGCCCATAAGTCAAATCGCGAGTCACATCACTTGTCACTTTAGTGATAGATGTCAAGTCATATTTTTGGTGAGTGACATATAGTCACTATTCATGACACAAGTTGGTGAGAGCTTTTAATGCAATTTTGGAGCCAAAATTGGCTTTGACTTTTTGAAAGCCATTTACCAAAGTTTGGTAATTTTTTTTGGTAATTTGTTTTTAGAAAACAAATAAACAAAACATAAAACTCTATCCATCTCTCTTGCTAAAACCGTGAACTCCAAGTGGTGTAGGAAGACTTGATTTTCTTTCATCTTTTGCTAGCACATCAAGAATCAAACAAGGTAATAAGGAAGCCAATCTTAGAGCTTGGATTTCCTTGAAAGCTTGGAGCTTGCTTCATTCTCATCAACAAAACAAAGGCTTGGCCGAATCTTCACCAAAGGGAAAGAATTTTTTTTGTTGAGCATCACATCCAACCTATCTTTGTAAGTGTGTTTCTGCCACTCTTCCTTGTGTATTCATTCTATTTCATGGCTTAATATGATCTTGGGACATCAATAGAAACCGATAGTCGACTAATGAGAAATAATATTAAGTTCAAGTTGGACAAGTGGAATAGAGAAATATCAAGAATAGGTATGAAATATTAGAATCTTTGGTGAGAGCCAAAGAACTAATTATTAAGAATTTGCTCAAGTTAAAGAGTTATGGGGCATAAGTGAAGGTCTGTAAGAAAGAAATCTTAGAGATAATGGGATACTCTTGAGATTCTAGTGGGGCTACTGAATGCATTGTCTTACTGTCTTTGGTCTTAAGGCTCCTATCTGTCTGGTTAACAGCTCGACTTGTGTCTTAAGGCCATCATCTTCCCTAAAGTGTTGTAAGCTTCTGCTATAAGAGGTGTGCGCCCTATCCGTGTTATCTACGGCATTAGGTCCAGTCCAGGTATGAGATTTCTTAGCTAGGTCATCTAAATACTCGAATGCCTCATCAGGGTCCTTTCGAATGAACTTACCATTGCACATCGTCTCAATAAATTGGTGTTCCCCAGGGGTTAGTCCATCATAAAAGTAACTTACTAAATGCCAACTCTCATACCCATGGTGGGGACAACTCGCAACAACTCCTTATACCGCTCCCACATTTGATAAAGGGTCTCGCTGTCTCTCTGAGAGAAAGAAGAGATTTTTCTCTTCAGGACATCTGTCTTTTGGTGTGGGAAATATTTGCCGAAAAATACCTAAGTCATCTCGCCCCATAATCCTATTGACCTAGGTCTCAAAGAATACAACCAGCTCTTAGCTCTATCCTTAAGGGCAAAGGGGAAGAACTTAAGTCTAATTGTGTCGGTAGTCCCAAAACGGTCATGGAAGGTCTCTACTTCCTCTTCAAACTCTCTAATATGCACGTATGGATTTTCACTCTCTAAACCGTGAAAAGCTGGAAGATACTATATCATTCCAGGCCTAAAGTCTATGTGTGGTGCATTAGGAGGAAACATGATGCATGAAGGTGTAGCTGTGCAAGTTGGGTGGCGGTACTCTTCAAGAGTCCTCCTAGGTGGTCTCTCGTATTCACCCATGTTATGTGCGCTAGACGCGAATGGTGTAGAAAAAGGATTTTCAAATATATTCTCAGAATTTGAGCTTTCTTCTTCAGGCCTAACAAATCTACCAAATCTATCCCTACTTATAGACATGCGATTTAAGTTTAAATAATACGAGAAATAAAATAAAAATAAACAAATAAATAAATAAAAAGAATAAACTAAAACTTAAAATCTAACTAAAACTAAAACAGAAATAAAATAACTAAAATAAATAATAAAGTAAAAGACTAGAAAAAATAAAAAATAGCTAATTAAAAATAAAAAAATACTAAAATACTAAAAGAAAATAAATAAGCGAAAAATAAATGAATAAAATAAAATAAAATACTAAAAAAAATGGAACGAAGTTACCGCTTCATTGTTGACTAAGCAAACCTGATCCTTTTGCTTGTAAACCGTCTCCCCGGCAACGGCGCCAAATTTTGATTACGCCCAAATATGACTCGCGGTTATCGCAGTATAGCTGGGGTGTCGATTCCTCAGAGAGATGGTTACAATAGAACTAATTCACTTAAACAAAAACGTTTAGCAATAACTAAATTAAAGGAAAGATTAAATTGCGATGCAAATTAAAGATTACGACAGCTTAAAAGAATTTTATCAATGGGGAGAAATAGCAAAGCGTCATGAACCCCTCTTGTATCTATTATTCCTATTCCGTTATTGATTCGTTTTATTACACAACTGAGGATTTCACGTCCCAAACCCACAATTTGAGAATTTTCAATTCTACTCAAATTAAAGTTTTAGGGTAATTATTATTTTATCTTCTCTACAATCACAACTCACAAGGTTATCGTTACAACCTATCCAACGACGACAATATACCCTCGGGCAATACTGCAGCAAAGGATGAACTCGCAAAACAACCTTAACCAATCACAACCAATTTTACCAACAACACATAGAAAAAGCGTGACTGAATCTATATGCCAATTAATAAAATAAGTTTTCAAATTAAAATACTTAAAAGAATATAGAGAAGAATAAGATAATAATTGTATTAAATGATTAAAACCATCCACGAATCAAATAATAAAATAAGAGAATATAGTATAAGAGTTCGCCCTTGGCTTTGCTTTAGGGGGCTAATTCCGCATGCCGAAGGAAGGAATAGTAGATAGGGATTGGACGGACATCGAATGGATCATTAATTCTGGTCTCGAGATAGTGCACGGCCTTTGCATGAAAATTCTCGCTATGACCCTTGGGCTCCCTTTCACATGCGCTGCCTTCATGTCTTCATTATTATCGGCGTCTCTCTCTCTCACTCGGCAGTTTCTCCATCTTTTTTTCACAAGCCACGCTGTCTTAGGGTTTATTCTTTTACATGCAGCAACCTCCAATGTTTCAATCTTGCACAACCTTAATATATATTCTTTTTTTTTCTTTTTTTTTATACGCTGATTGCTTCCTTTTTAATTGTTATGCACACAGTCTTTTGCTTTTTTTCTTTTTTAATTACTATGCGCACCACTTTTTGTTCCTTTTTTTTTTATTTATTTGCTGCGCAGGCCTCTTAGAATAGGCAATTTGAACCCTAATTTCATCCTGCAAAATAAATAGGAAATCGGTAAAATAATTTAAATGATTGAATAATTCCTAAATTAATATTAAGGTAAAAATTATGTTAAAAATATATTATATAAAACTTAATACCGAGCACTTTCTAAATTAATATAATGATAAATTATATAATAAAGTATAAAATATATAATTAAATACTGAACAATAAAGCCGAATAAATGATGTTTCTAAGTACATTTTCATGCACTTATCATTACACTACCTCTCCAGTATCTGATCCTTGAGTACTTCCTCAAGTCGTATAGAAAGGTTAGTAAGCATTCCTGAATCTATCAAATTTTCCTCCAAATAAAGTTATCGTAATCCTTGTTCTAACCGAGAATCCTTCCATTGTCATCTTTGTTTAGTAAAATGAATTTAAGACAAGCTATAAGAATAGATAGTAAACTCCTAGGGATACCTACCCAGGAAAGTAGAAAGAGTAAAAGAAAACTAAAAAGAAATAGAAAAAGTTAAAATATAGATTCTTAAGGTAACCGGAGACAGTAAGGGGTAGAGATATAGAATCAGATGGATAAGATATTATCAGAACCTACAGTACTAAAGAGAATATAATAAACCTGATCAAGAATAAAGATGTTATATAGATCTTATTAAGATTTCTTCCCTCTTCCGGAAAAAAATTCTTTTGAATAGACTTAATAGCCTTGGAATACTTCGTAAAGATAGCAAGTTTCCCGAATAACAAAGCAAAGAAAATCATAAAGATAAGAGAAGCAAGAAATCAGGATTAGTTTGAAAGTTTCCAATAGACATGAGGTGCCACGAAGGATGTGGAGATTCTAGACACCCAAACCCAAAAACGTAAGTATATAAAAAAGAAAAGTCATAGAAAGCTAATTAGTTTCTTTAGTTAAGAAACTCGATATAGATACGGCCCCAAGCTACCTAGATGTTAAACCTCTCAGCGATACTGATTAAGAAAGCCGTCCTGACAGAGTCTATCTCATATATGCCTTACATGTGTAATAGACTATACCAGAACACAAAGTACCAAGACAAGGACATCGATATCCGTCGAGACGTAAATATTTTTCCTAGCCCTTACCAGAGATAATCAGAATAAAACTCAATGCCCATAGTGAAATATTCTGAGACACCGGTAGCGAACATTAAAAATTAGATTACCTAGAAAAGATCCAGGGAAGCTTTTGAAGATAGAAAGACAGAATCTGACATGACCCTAGATAGGGAAGTTTGCAGTACTAATAAGAACCCACAGATCAAACCAATGTCAATGGAAATCCTTGTAAATTTAAAGAGTATATACCCATGAGAATGCATATATTTGGAAGTTAGCAGGAGTATCAGTATAGACAAAACAATTAAGTGTTATAGCCGTAGCCTATTACAATAGCAGAGATTTACAAATAGCCAATAAGTATGAATCACCACTAGTCTTAGCAGCATAACTTAGAGCCAATAGAAAAGCTGTGAGAATAGATAATATAGAAAGATGAAGGAAATAATGAGGAGTTTCAGTACAAATAGTAACATATATAAGTAACTTAAGGACAATAAAGTACATGGAGACCGCAGAATGGTTGATAAAGGTTGAGGGATCTTAAGACATGAAGAAATAGATGCAAATCCCAATAGAATGAACGATAACTTTTTTGTTTAGTAACCTGGCCTTAGTAAGTGTATAGACACTTAATAGTCCATCACTGAACCTAAACGAATAATAATAACGAATATTTGTAGATCTCTACGGAACGCATATAGTCACCCTTCAAGTTATAGCCTAGAAAAGATTTAAACAAGTCAATGAGAAAAGCTAACAAGATAGATAAGTCATGAGACAATAAGACAACCAAACCAAAGAGTTCAGCAAAACCTAGATCAGAATCATAAGAGAATGATAATCTATAGGAGATGGGGTAGTTTAAATTCGCCACAAGCTAAGCTAAAATTTAAAGTAACAATCAAACCCATTGTGGAAGCGGGGCCCCAAAGAAGATAAATGTTCAAATAAATAAAAGAATCAGAGAGAGAGCAATCCTAAAAAATTAAGGTATATGACCTATCAAAAGCCCCATTACACTATGATGGAAGAACAAGTAGGAAAGTAGCACCTGAATCAAAAATAATAGTAGAGGTACTTTAACCTATCAAGGTTGGTGAAGTGCTTCCAAGGATGTAACAATTTAAGAGGATTAAAGAAACAAAGACTAGTAGGAAGAATTACAGAGGCAACATGATAGAATTTTCAGAAAGCATGAACCTAGAGGTTCTCGATAAGGGAATCGATAGACAGAAAAAAAATCACAAGTAAAATTCAAAGGGATATTTTAGTTAGATCCTAGTAATAGTACTCTAATTGGGAGCCAACATCATATATGCAAAGAAGGACCTCGATGTTTGCCTCAAGATACTCTTAGAAACAAGTCAATGCATAGTGGAAGGAGACCGAAACATAAAACCTTCAGATTTAATACAAAAGTATAATAGAATAGGAAAATAACTCTAAATAGAAGAATTAGAAGAGAATTTGTCTAGATGAAATGATGAAAAGAGAAAGTATTAGTCAAGCAATGAAAGAATAAAAAAAACTAGGTATACAAAGATATAGACCACAGAAGTTCCAGGTATAGAATAGAGTAGGAAATCAGACGAAAAGGATAGTAAGTAAAATATTTGGAGGTGGAACTGTCAAGATAAGTTGACAATAGAAAAAGATACTAGATAAACAATGAAAGAGATACATAAGTGCTAGGATAAACTTTTGATGGTTAAGTTCAGTAGTACTACAAAACAACAAGCTTTCTCAGTGTCACGATAAGGCATGATTCCATCATATAGGAAACAGAAGGAAGATAACAAGTATAACCCATAAGTCCCATGCAATATACCTAGCTAAGAAACAAGGCAAAGTACGACTTGAAACAGATTTATTGAGGTATAACATAGAGACGGCCAAAGAAACTAGGTGTACAGTTATTATTGAGAAGAGGGAAACACCTGATAGAATAAGACTATAGGAATAATTGGAAGTAGAATATTCTTAACTACAATCAGGTAAAGAGAACAAGCCTGTGTAAATGATAGTTAACAAGATTTCTAGTAGCAATATGAAAGAGTGTGAGCTTTAAGAAAAATCGAGTCGCCTAAGCTAGAAGTACATTAAGAAGTTGACCATAAATTATGAGGTCCTAAGCTCCACAGATAGACAGAGATAGAAGAACTTGAAGGACAAAGCTGTTAAGCAATTGAGGCTTAGTAAAGAGAGAAAGAAAGTCAAAAGAGAAAATTATGAGGAAGAATGCTAATATCAAATCGAGCGTGTGAAACCAAGGAAGTATCAAGAATGATCTGTTGCAATAGCATCAAGGATTACCTTGTATATAATTACCCCAGAGTTAAGACAGAATGTGAAGAAACCTACCTATAAGAGACACAAGTATCCTTAAAGACGTGGCAACACTATCTATGAAGAATTCATATGCATATTCAGTAAAGATACATGATATTGTAAGATTTGGGTTTGAATATACTTTTTAGTTATCGTATAGGAGTTTAATGATTCAACTAGAGTAGTTGTCTTGTGCATCAAATTCAGTCAAGACCTTCCAAGTTAAATGTGTTCAGTTATAGTATTAGAGAGATAAAAAGCAATTCACGTCGGCACCAGTTCGAAGGGAACCTAAGTACAAAATATAAGAGATTATGGACTTCTAGCACATCTATTAGAAAAGTGTAGTCTGAGAAATAGATGAATTCATAAATTATAGGTTTCGTGATGGAATTACACCTCTATATAGACAAGATATAGTATACGGCCCTTGTTTTCACACAAGAAAGAAAGGGGTTCCAAATGGACTTTCAATTGTTTAGCTTTCGGCTATAAGAATTGATTGTAGTATACTAGGATAAGAATTCCCAAAGTCATAGTATTGAGTTCTTGAGCAGAAGAGCAGAAAGAAAGTAAAGGAAGATAAAAGTAGCAGAGACCAGATATATTAAAACCAAGACGGACCTAAGAAGTTCAATATCAGAAGGGATTCGAGGATGAATCTTATTTAAAGGGGAAGAATTTGTAACACCTCGGTAATCCTGATGACTATTATATTAGGGGACGTATGATACATGATATAAATCAAGTACGAACACGTATACACTCATGAAATAACTTTTTGGACATTTGTAAATTCTTCGCAGTTCTGATACATAATTCATTCCAAGATTAAATCCGTAAAGCCCATGGTATTTGGGCCATAACATTTTCATACGAACTTTGATTCTAATGAATTTTATATCGTCAGAAATCTAAGACCGAGATCTACAAATTCTGCGCTGGATATTTTCCCAAATTTGAAATAAAAATAGGTCAAAAATCGTAATATCCGTGAATTCTATAGTGAAATTCGAGAATTAATTAGAATAGGTGATGTAGAAAAATCTCAACCACTTATTTCATTAAAAAATCATCTCTTGCTCTATGAATAGAGCATTATTCATTCATCCATTTTCCAAGCCAAAAATGTGAAGGAGCATTAAGGAATCTCTCTCATCTTTCTCTTCTTCACATACTATTTTGAAGTAACTAGTGATGATTCTAAGCATATCTCATGCAAAGTAAGCTCTCTATTCCCTTTTCCTCTTTCTAATTTCAATTTTTGGGCAAATAAAATGAATCCCCAAATTCACACATGGAGGAACATTAGATTTCATCTTTTCATTTTAGGATAATTTGTTGAGGTTCATGCATTATGAGTTAATTTAATTGAG
This sequence comes from Zanthoxylum bungeanum, assembly GCA_019454045.1. Classification (NCBI taxonomy): domain Eukaryota; kingdom Viridiplantae; phylum Streptophyta; class Magnoliopsida; order Sapindales; family Rutaceae; genus Zanthoxylum; species Zanthoxylum bungeanum. Next base: position 108,143 of record SKCR01025321.1, read on the forward strand.
AGTTGTAAGGATTGCAAAATTATAGCCTTTGGCCAATTATGTATTAATGTGTTGGTAATTATATTTGGTGATGAAAAATGGCTTATTTTTTGTGTAATGAGAAATGCTTGTGTGGAAGTTAAAAGAGTGAGATTGTTGGATTGATTTTGTGATGTTAGATAATAAGTGATGATGATGTTAAAATCACAATTGGGGAATTGGCTATGAAGAAGTGAAGGTTGGCCTAAAATTAGTCATGCGTCGCGACGAGTATGGACTAGCGTTGCGACACCAAGCTTGAAGATGCCTTATGCTTCAGTTCTGGAAGTGAGGGTGTTGCGACGCTATAGTAGCAAGTCGCGATGTAAGAGTAACATCGTGACGCTCAGTCCCTTACGTCGCGGCACAAAATAGATCATACTCTCTGCCTGGGTCTGTTTACAAGGGCGTTGGGACGCGAGGCATAAATAATTTCATTCCAGTTCATATTCAACTTTAAATGTTAAGGACCACCCTAAGAGTTTTTTTATTGAAAAATATACACGCATTGTTATAATGTCACAAGCATTATACATCATATGTTGATAATAGATTAGTTGACTTGGGAAACTTAGTTTAGTTCCGAACCATATTCCACGACATATGTTCTAACCAAGTTTATCAATTATAGATCATTGCATGAAACATGAATTCATTCAGTGAAACAAAGTAATGCTAGCCAGATTCTAAATCAGTGATTGGATCCTTTTCTCAAACTGATTTTATTTTGATATTTTGATATCAGACTTACTTTTTATGCATATAGGGATTAGCCAAATTTTTCCAATTTCCTTAAGAAATAGCATGTTTCAGAAAGATAAGTTTTATCACATTTTTTTTTTGTAGAAAACGATTTTCCTTAGCGTGGCGGAAGTTGCTTGTGGTGGTACCGGGTTTGGTATAGATCTTTAAAATTTTCTTTGCCTTCTCCCTTTGTTGTAGTAGCCAAGATCAATCATTTGGTGTCCAACGCTTGGATCAACCACTCGATCTTCCGAACTATGACTTGAAACCAACAAACTAAAGTGTGTGCTTCACTCACAAAGATTAAACTTTAAACGATTTAGAGAATCAAGATGTCATAATTAGTGTTTGGCTTTAGGAATTTCAAATACTCTCACAACACTTGTGAATGTTTGAACTCTCTCTATTTTCTCTCAAATCTTTCTTACAACCCTTGTGTGAATGTTTGCAAAATTTTAACCTTAGGAAGTGAGAGAAATGGTAGAGATTATATTCTCTTACACAAGCCAACTAACCTTGTCATTAAGCATCTAATGCTTTCTTGCAATGGCCAACACAAAAATGTGAATTCCATACCAAAACACATAAATGTTTTCTTTCAATGACAAACACATAAATGTGGAGGCCATACCAAAGCATAAAATGCATTAGCTAATGACAAAACTATTAGGTGTATACAAGCCACCTAATAGACATAATTTCTTGGATGACATGGTAAGCCATATGGCTTTGTCTCCAATGGTAAATAAAATCAATATCTTAATAATGATTTATTTACCTTCAATTATGTTGTAGTAATTATCTCATAATTATTACCAACTTGATTATCTCATAATCAAATAATTCTAGAAAATATTAAGTTAAACTAATTTAACATAGTTTTCATTTGTGACAATAAATATTATTAATCTCATTAATAATATATAAATATAAAGTGAGCATATAATTAGACAATCTAATTATAATAGGTTTGCTACAGTTAATCGAGCTAGCACGGGGACCAAATGGACCTAAGATTCCGAGCTTCAATAATTTCGAAATATTAATTAAACTTTTAATCAAAAATTACGAATTATTAACTCCACGTTATTTAACTAAAAACTCAAAGTTGAACTCCCGTTACCGTAGATGGATTAAATAAACCGAACAACTTCGATGTTCATCGATATAGTTATTACATATGGATATAGCCATTCACGAATATATCATAAATAGAGTCGGGTCAAAAATCCGTTAAACCACTCTAAATATTTTATCTCTTAAGCACCATTGATTCTATAATGAATAATTAATTCATAGCAATTATGAATATAAAATACTTTCTATTCGTAATAGAAAAGTTGAAAGCTCAAACTGTTCAAGTCCCGAATCAACTCTTAAAAAAGATATTCTTATTCTTCTCGTAAGAATGAGTGAATTTCATATCTATGTAAAATGTTCTCAGTTACACACCAAACCATATCCCCAAAATACATAGTTATTAGCCGCGAATGCAACACCAACCTCACCATAGTAAATCAAAGGATATAGTCTGTCATGAAGGAGTTCGTAGTACACTCAAGATTAAGATCGAATCCATATATGACCATCTATTAGATAAAATGAATTTCTTCTTCGATTTACAAATATTAAAAGAAATTCGGATTTATCTGAGTCCAGTCTTATATGATCTCATCATACAAGATACCTTCATTCTCATGTCACTACATGAACGATTCCGGATCAATGTCGTCATACAAGTATAGAATGGACCATAGCTATACATAAACCACAAATAAAGTACCTTCTTTGTTGCTCTCTATGAAATATTTAGATTACTAACTTCAAACTTAAATCCTCTTGTGCAACAAACATACACTAAGTCTGAAGGTATAATAGTAATCAAGGTAAATAAGACAATTAGACAATATGCGATATAAATCAAACAACTTTGATAAAATGAATAATGCATTTATTATTATTACAATAATCAATTTCATTTACGATACATAAAGCTTTAGGATAAAAATTCCAACAATCTCCCACTTAGACTAGAGCAAATAGAAGATGTCATGTAATCCTAAACCTTTTAGGTGACCTTCAAACACTTTAGCCGATAAGGTCTTTGTAAACGGATCAACCAAGTTGTCTGTGGATGGAATCTTCGAGAAAATGAAATCTCCTCTCTACACTCTCTCCCTAATAAGGTGATTTTTCCTCTTAATATGTTTTACCCCTCTTGTGGCCTCTTGGTTCTTTGGAGTTCGCCACTGCACTATTATTATCACAATAAAATATGAGTGGTTTATCCATATCTGGAACAACTTCCAGATCTGCCAAGAACTTATAGAGCAAGACTGTTTCCTTAGCTGTTTCACAAGCTACTACATATTCAGCCTCCATGATGGAGTAATCAATACAAGATTTCTTTATGCTCCTCCATACTATAGCCCCACCACCTAGGGTGAACACTGATCCAGATGTTGATTTCCTAGAATCGACATTAGTTTGAAAATTAGAGTCAGTAATTCCTCTCAGAATCATATCCTGGCTTGTATATACAAGCATATAATTTCTCGTTCTCCAAAGATACTTGAGAATATGTTTCACCGCTACCCAATGATCTAATCTTGGGTTGGATATAAACATAATGACTACTCCCACTGCAAAACAGATGTCCGGTCTCGTGCATAACATAATATACAAAAGACTTCCAACTGCTGAAGCATATAGTATATATCTCATCTCCTCAACTCCTAAGTCATCTTGGGAAACTGTTCCTTAGACAAATGAATTGCATGGCTGAAAGGCAAATTACTTTTTTTGGAATTATGCATACCAAATACACACAAGAATCTTGTCGATATAGGTTGATTGAGACATTAATAACAGTTATTTCTTGTGATCCCAATGATCTGGATCCTAAGTACATAACTTGCCTCTCCCAAATCTTTCATTTGAAATTGGTTAGCTAGCCAAATTTTCACGTCCAATAATATCTATTTACATCATTCCCAATGAGTAAAATATCATCAATGTATAACATAAGGAAAATCACTTTCCCATCAATGATGCGCTTGTAGACATAAGGCTCATCAATGTTCTGTTAAAAGTTATAAGACTTGATCGTAGAATCAACCTTATGTTCCAAGATCTAGATGCTTACTTAAGTCCATAAATGGACCTTTGCAACTTGTAAACTTTTTACTCTTGACCTTGGGTAATGAACCCCTCTGGTTGTACCATATAGATACTCTCATCAAGATTGCCATTCAATAATGCATTCTTGAAATCCATTTTCCAAATCTCATAGTAATAATATGCGGCAACGGAAAGAAAGAAGAATCCTGATGGATTTAGGCATAGCTACTGGTGAGAAAGTTTCTTCATAGTCAACTCCTCTTTCTGGGTATAACCCTTTGCCACTGGCCTAGCCTTGAAAGTATGTTCTTTCCCATCTATTCCTCTTTTTCTCTTATAGATCCACTTACAACCTAAGAGTTTTAATCCATCAAGTTGGTCTATAAGTTTCTGCACTGAGTTAGAGTACATAGACTCCATCTCAAGGTTAATAGATTTGAGCCATTCTTCTTTATCAGTATCTTCCATTACACTACGATAGGTCAATGGAACATCTATACCATCACAAGATGCAACAACTTTACACCTCACCACCATTTCCTAGATAGCGTTCAGGTGGTCTTACAACCCTCCCACTATGTCTAAGTGGTATGGTATCCTGATAAACTTGCATCTGACTTTCAGATGCAGAAGGTGTATGTCTTTGTCAACATTTGACAATAGTGTAGTAGTCATACTAGTAAGTAACTTATCAAGTAATACGTTACTTCAAGGTTTGAATGAACTTTCTCATATATTCTTCCTTAAGTAATGTAGCATTTATCGACATAAATACTTTATTATCTTCTGGATTATTAAAGAATCCACCCCTAATTTCCTAGGATGGCCTACAAATAGGCACACTTGTGAATGTGGTTCCAACTTTGTAGTCTTGTTCTTTAGCATATATACTGGACACCCCCATATGCGGAAATATCGTAAACTAGCTAGCTTTACTACCATTCCACAACTCTAAGGGATTCCTAGGAACAGACTTAGAATGAACTACATTCAGGATATACATTGCCAGTTTGCAATGCATACCACCAGAATGAACTAGGTAAAGTGTTATAACTAAAAATTGATTTTCTAGATGCTGTGAGCTGTGAATAATTCCATTCTCAACTAAGAATTCTTCCTGAAATCTCTATCAAGGTATTCTCCTCCAAGATCTGATCGTAGAATTTTGATTTTTTTACCTAACTGGTTCTCAATCTTAGCATGATACTCTTTGAACTTTTCAAATGTATCTGACTTGTGCTGCATTAGGTAAACATACCCATATCTGGAATAACCATCAATGAAGGTGATGAAGTATTCAAAACCACCTTGGGCTTTTATATTCATCGGTCCGCAAACATCCGAATGTATTAGCTCAAGTGTTTCTTTGGCTCTTATCCATTTTCTAGTAAAAGGTCTCTTGGTCATTTTGCCTCTTAGATAAGATTCGCAGACAGGTAAACTACCGAGTTTTAACTGATTTAAAACTTCATTCTTAATTAGTCTATCTATCCAGTCAAGGTTAATCTGACCAAGTCTAAGGTGCCATAAATAGGTATCATCATGAGGAATCTTTTACCATTTAGTTTTAGATCTTTCAATCTTAAACATTTCAATATTAAGCAGTGATTCAAGCATTTTCGACCTTAATACATATAGATTATTTTCGGAGTTTTCCGTCCTGTGAAAACCAGGAATATATATCACACCTTTCAAACATAAATAACTTTTATTAAATTTCAAATTTGAAACTCCCACTGCTTAGCTGAAACATGATCCCTTATCCAACTCTCATGGTCAAGCTACCTTCAGCAAGGTCCCTCCATGAGTCAAGTAGGTGCAAAGAATAACATAAATGGTTAGTGGCACCAGAATCAACAGTCTGTATGGATTTATCATCCTCCACCAAAATAGACTCAATGAAAAGTAAATCGTATTTACTTGTATTCTTCTTCTCTTTAAGCTCTGCAGGTTTATTTGGACAATTCCTTTTCTAATGCCTTGTTTTTCACTATGGAAACATTTTCCTTTGGCATTGTTTCCTTTAGAGCCTTTGTTGTTCTTCTTTTTCATTAGTTTTCCATTTGCCTTCCAATTGCCTTTCTTCTTCTTCTTTGTAGATTTAAAAGATTCGATAACATTTGCCTCGGTATTAGACCTATGAGGACTGTTCATAATAAACTCGTAATTGGTGAGCTCATTTAGTATATCAGTCAATGTAAAAGTTAACTTATTCATAGAACAGTTGCTTTTAAACTGTAGGAAACTCTTCGGAAGGATTTCCATGATCATTTTCACCTGGATATGTACATTGATACGTGCATCATAGGTTTCAGCCATATTAAGATGAGACATCATCTTCAACACATGGTCTCGGACTAATGTGTCTTCCTTCATTCTAGCGGTCAATACAGAGACTATTGCCTCATGTTTTTACCGATCTGAAGGTTGCCTAAATATGTTATGTAATGACTATATAATCATTGATGTTATCGCCATAGGCTCATGCTGTGAAGCAAGAACCTCAGCCATGGATGCTATCAAATAGCTATGGGCTTTCTCATCAGCTTTTAATCGAATTATTATAGGTATTACGTGCAGCTCTGTCAGCATTTGGTGCTGGCTTGGGAGGACATTCATCCATTAGGAAAAATTTAAGGCTTCGCAGACCAAAATAGCATTCATGTCACTTTTCCATTTAACATAATTATTGATAAGTGCATGAAATTATACTTCGAAATATCACTTATTCGGGTTTATTTTCAGTATTTAGTTATTTATTTTTTATTTTTTTATATAATTTTTTTTTATTAAATTAGAAAGTATTTATTATTTAAGTTAATCTAGTAATTTTCTATTTATTATTTGAAGGAATTGGAAGGAGAGCCTTACACTACTTGGAAAGTCATCAAAACAAGAAAGCAAAGTGAGAAAACAAAGTTAAAAAATAAAAGAATGAGGGCATATATTGTTTTTGGAAAGAGAGAGCAGCTTGTGGGGGAGCATTTAGAAAATTAAAAAGGCAGCTAGGGCTAGCGTGGAATGGAAAGTGGGCTATTAACCCAAAAAAAAAGCAAGGTGCAAATATAAAAAAGGGCTGCTGTGTTAAGAATAGTGGCTTCATCGTGAATTTTGGAGGGAGGCTGCGTGGCCAAAAAAGAAAAAAAAAAGGAAACAGCGCAGGAACAAGACAATTGGAGTGAGAAGAGGAGAACTGTGTGCATGCAGAAGAGAGGTGTGGCCGTGAGCAAATAATACCAAAAGCAGTTTGCCGAGAGAAAAATAAAAAAGCAGTGCGTGGACAGAATTGTGTGTGTGGAGAGAGAGACCAATAAGTGGACGTGAGGGAGTTGCGCATGTGTAAGGGATCCGAACAGTCACAGTGTGTTATTTTCATGCACAGGCCGTGCGTAATCATGGGACCAGAAATAATGATCCATTCGATGATTTCCCAACCTATCTCTGTTATTTCTTCATTCGGCATGCATAACTAATCTCCTAAGCAAAGCTAAGGGCGATCTTTTGTACTCTATTCTCTTTTTTTTTTATTTGATTCGTGAATGATTTTTTTTTGTTTAAAACAATTATTATCTTATTCTCCTCTTTATTCTTTTGAGTGTTTAAATTTGAAAACTATTTTATTAATTGGCATATAGATTCAGTCACGCTTTTTCTATGTGTTGTTGGTGAAATTGGTTGTGATAGGTTAAGGTTGTTTTGTGAGTTCATCCTTTACTGCAATATTGCCTGAGGGTATATTGTCATCGTTGGATAGGTTGTAATGATAACATTGTGAGTTGTGAATGTAGAGAAGATAAAATAATAATTACCTTAGAACGTTAATTTGAGTAAAATTGAATATCCTCCAATTGTGGGTTTGGGACGCGAAATCCTCAATTGTGTAATAAAACAAATTAATAACGGAATAAAAGTAATAGGTACAAGAGGGGATCCTGATGCTTTGCTACTTTTCTCCATTGATAAAATCTTTTAAGTTTTCGTTATCTTTAATTTATATTGTAATTTAATCTTTTCTTTAAATTAGTTATTACTAAACTTTTTGTGTTTACGTGAATTAGTTCTGTTATAACCATCTCTCTGAGGAATCGACACCCCAGCTATACTGCGATAATCGCAAGTTATTTGTGAGCGTAATCAAAATTTGGCTCAGTTGCCGGGGAGACGGTTTACAAGCAAAGGGACCAGGTTTGCTTTGTCAACAACAAAGCGGTAACTTCGTTCCATTTTTTTTATTTTTTTTAGTATTTTATTTTAGTATTTATTTTAGTTATTTTATTTCTGTTTTAGTTTTAGTTAGCTTTTAAGTTTTAGTTTATTCTTTTTATTTATTTATTTATTTATTTTTATTTTATTCCTCGTGTTATTTGAGCTTCAATTACATGTCTAGACGTATGGATATATTTGGTAGATTCATTAGGGCTGAAGAAGAAAGCTCAAATTCTGAGAACATATTTGAAAATCCTTTTTCTACACCATCTGCGTCTAGTGCACAAAACATGAGTAAATACGAGAGATCACCTAGGAGGACTCTTAAAGAGTACCGCCACCTAACTCGCACAGCTACACCTTCGTGCATCATGTTTCCTCCTAATGTTGTTGGACAATTATGACCCACAGTATCACTATTTGTACAGATCATGGTGTTGTTGTACGAATTAACTATGTGACAAAAGAAATTGCTCTTTTATCATTTGTAATTGGATTATCAAGATACATAAATGATAGAAGGTCTTTATGATTAGTTCCGGATTGAGATGATATGAGACAGTATCAATCCATGACGGTTTAATCATTAAATATCCCTAGTCGTAGTATTATCGAGACTGGACATCGATAATGTGGAATAGACTAGTATTGCACTTGTGCACGTTATGGGAGCATAACATCACAGTTCTCAAATGTTTAAGTATTGGATACTTATGCAAGTGGATAGGAGGTTGTGTGTTACCGATGATACGGAAATAGCTTCACTCTGGATAGACCCCGTGGAATCCCATTGGTAATATGACTATGTGTCTATGGGAGTCCGCTTCAGGGTAGGTGTATTTGGTCTTAACTTGAGACTTGCACCGCTAATACTTGCGACAATCAATATTCTTTGGTTTTGGTCATCCAGAGCTTTAACAGGTTCTGTGTACGCCTCTTCTGGGTGTATTGAGAATCGTAGTGTATTGGGTGTGATGTCAAGATGGAAGTATCACTCCAGTCATAGTGGAGATGATGATCACGTAGGATGCGGAACTGGTGCTTTTTATGCTGCAGCTATCGGGATATTATGACTAGGTCATGTTTATCCGATTATAGAGACTAGTTACCAGATATCTGATATGTGCTTCATATGGGGCAGACACATTTCCAACCCTAGGCCTTGCACGTGACCATCCGATACTGGATCGATATACACATATACTTCGTATACTATGCCTGATATAGATTATAATATTCCTTTAAGAATATTTCTGGAGAATTGGGTAGGCATGGCGCTTTGCTAGAAGCCATTATCTTGTAAATCGGTAAAAATATAGTACTAGGTACGTACGTGTTCGGATAGTCCGATGACCGGATTTACTGCCAACATATCCGGGGATCTCATGGGTCGCTTCCCGAAGATTCACCGAAGGACGTATGACTCGCACTTTATTAATCTGGGATTAATTAGATAAGAGAGAAAATTAATCTGGGATTAATTACAGAGGTATTTTATCTAGGATAAATTATTATTTAAAGAGAGAGAATGATTAATTTGGAATTAATTGGTAAAATAATATATTCGATATATTAAATGAAATTAGATTTCGACGTGGAATTAAAATTATATTTTAATTCTGGCAAACGAATTAATTTAGAATTGATTCGTTAGCGACGTGAATAGTAATTTTACTTGGCATAATTATTTAATTAAATTTGATTTAATTACGACGTAACGGAAAATTCGTTAATTCGGAATTAACGAACCCGAGCTTAGGAGTGTTTGCGAGCCCACTCGTATTTCAAATCAAGTGGGGCCCATAAGTCACATCAACATCAAGTCATTGATCATTCATGTGATGGATGTCTTGTCACTTTGAGTGATTGACAACTAGTCACTTTGAGTGATGTGAATAGTGATAGATGTTGATGGATTGATGGAAGAGTGTTTTACACTCAAGTTTGACTTATGAAAGACGTTTACTATTTTTTAATATTTGGTATATGTCTTTGAGGGAGGATGAGCTGGTTTGGGAGGATGATATGAGTGGGAGATTTTCTATGGATAGTCCATGCCTTCAGAAATTAATTGAAAGCCCATTGGACTTTAATTAAATGACATTGGATGTTATCGGGCTTTGAGACCCGTTTTGACTAGATTAGAAATCTAAGTCATTAAAGGCACAATTAAAGTGTAATTATTAATTTCGAATTAAATATGAATTAATATTAAATACAAATTGAATTGGATTTAATGTTGTAGTTTAATATAATTCAAGAATTCGTACTTCGAGTACTTATTCTCAAACGAGTTTGACTCGCGCAATCAAATTGTTGTTTGAACATTGGATGGTCATTAATATTCAGATTAATTAATTGGATTAGATTGATTGATAACATGCTTTTGTGAATACATGGATGTGATGTATGAATAATGTATATCAGATGAATATTAGATGGGTGAGGGCAATTTTGGAAATTGTTGTAATAAATTTAGAATTTATTAAATTGGACCTGCGTGTCCAGCCTATTACCTCATTTTTCATTGTATTTCTCTTCTCACCTATTCCCCTCAATGTAAATGAGGTTTCTTTAAAAGTTTTATGTAATTGGGTAGAAGTTGTGCTAGCGGGAGAGAGAAAATGGAGAGATTTGTTCTAGGAACAATGTGTTTTAAGTATCCATCCGCATATCATTATTAAATTTATTTACGCGCCTTATTATGTTTTTAGAATACATGTTTAAGGGTATATGATGATGAGACCTTAACAAAGATAATAAATTGGTTGCCAATTTACGCGAAAAACCCTCAAAACTTATTAAGCGTTTTTCCTTCTATTGAGTGATTCTTACTCAAGATCCAAAGTTGGCATTAGTTTGTTGGCCAAAGTCAAGACCTTTGTCAATTACGGATGTATTTGAATCATGAAAGCTTTGTTCCATATCGGTGTCTTGTCCAAATTTTGATTTGTTGGCCAAAGTCAAGATCACTTCTTGTCCATCGACATTGATTACGAAGCTTTCCAAGGTCAATGGGTTCCGCTTAACTGGGATCATTAAGTTTGTTGTGCCAAAGCCAAAGCTTAATTGATTCATAAAAAAAAAGTTATGGAATATATTGGATATATTGACATATATAAGATATATGTTTCAGACTTGGATGTCCACCTACTGGATCTAGGAATTGGATGAGATCCAATTGATTTTAGAGATCTACCTAGTTAAGTATCATACAATTTGTTGGCCAAAGTCAAGATTGTGTGTTATTTAACGGGATCCTAGCCCACTAGGAAACTGGGTTTCCCGAGTACTCAACAGAGGGTTAGAGGCTCGCCGAAAATTAGTGGGAGGCAAGTATTAAATTTATAATTTCGTTTAGATACTTTCCATACGCGCTCATTTCAAATTATTCGTCAAATTATAAATACATATTAGTTAGACTATTATTCAAACATTGTTTTAATTAAACAGTTGGACTGTATTCAAACTACTTCAATTTATAGTTGATTTTATAATTGGATTATAGTAATCAATATAATTGAATTTAACTAATTAAATAGTATAGTTGATTATATAGTTGGACTATAGTAATCATTATATTTAAATGTACCTGAAATCGTTGATTAAATAGTTGGACTATTATAATCAAGATAAATCGAAAGATTAACGTTTAGAACATAATCCTGGATGAAAATGTATTTAAATAGTTTAATTTTTCAAATTGGGAATAAATAACCTCAGGATAGTCTTGAGAACTGAGAGGTTATTTTATTTGATAAAATGACATCTCATGCCTAAGGCCGGAGTTAAGCAAATAGTAGAGCATGATCTTTGGAAGATTCATGTAATGATAACTTTAGTGCTTAATCCTTTATGCTTACTGAAAGGACTCCTTAATTTCTTTATCAGAACTAAGGATTAGATCCTTATAGTATGATAATTGAAGGATCTTCATAGATCTATACTTAGATCTTAGCAGCATTAATTGCAATAGAAAACTCTTGGAGAGTCAATGGCTATGCTCAAGGAGACTAAGCCAATGTTTGCAAAAGAGCAAGAAGCGCAAGGCGCATCTTACTTCGATATCCCAGAAGGCCAAGGCTTGGCTGAAGGCTTATGGGGTGTGGAAAAAGGGCAAACGCAAAATCATAACAGTCTTCTAGGAAGACAAAGGACATATCCCAAGATGTCTGCCTAAATTGTGGCAAATGGGGTCACTGGAAGCGTGACTGTCATATGGACAAGGCAGACATGAAGGAATACAAGAAAGGGCAAGGCTCTGACTTCAAGTATGATTGTCATAAACATGTTGGTAACTAGTATTAAAATTGGATTTTAGATACTAGATGTAGTACATATATGTACTGATTTGTAGCATCTGCTGATAAGCAGGATACTGACTTCAGATGAGATTTATCTGCGAATTGGAAATGGGACGGCAGTCGCTGTTTTAACCGAAGGTACCTAAGTTTAGGAACTAGCCTTAGGTGTGTACTTAAATTAGGAAACTGGTAAATGTATCTAGTTTGACTAGAAACATTATCTCTATATCGAGTATAACTAGTTGCGAGTATACCTTTATATTCTAGAACACTAAAGTGTTTTATTTTATAAAGATGATATTGAGATAAACATATTAGATGTGAATAACAGTATTTATATTTTGAATATAAATAAATCTCAAACATATAACATGACAAACAAGTAGCTCAAACTGATTTGATCAATTGAGACTTATTTGTGGCAGTATTGTCTGGGACACATTAAACAAGACTCATATATCTACACTTTTGAAGAGTGGATACTAGGACGAATTTGATTCTACTCATATGATGTCTACGAATCTAGTTTATTGGGCAAAGTGCCTAAAATACCTTTTACTTGGTAAAAGTGTAAGTGCCATCGATCTGCTAGCCCTCGTTCATAGTGACGTAAGTGAGCCCATATCTAACTAGGCTAGAGGTAGATATGAATATTTTGTGACCTTTACGGATGTAGCATCGCGTTATGGTTATGTGTTTCTTATGAAACATAAATCAGAAACTTTCAAAAAGGTTTCGACAAGAAGTAGACAAACAGATCGGCTAAAGTATTATTTCGTCACGGTTAGACTATGATGAAAATACTTAAGCAATAAGTTTCTCGAATACTTGAAAGAGTATAGTATTTTTTCAATGAGGACTCCTCCCGGAACACGTCAATTTGACGGTGTGTCCGAACGGAGAAACCAAATTTTGTTGGACATGATAAGGTTAATCATGAGTCGCTCTAAGCTACCATTTTCCTTCAAAGGGATAAGCATTAAACAGTGCAAAGCTTATTTTGAATAAGGTTCCATGAAAATCTGTTAGACAGAATTCATATTAGATATGAACAAGAAAGAAACCGGGTTTCTCATTCCTGAACATTTGGGAATGCTGGGCATAAGTTTGGATGATACCAAACTAAAACCCGAATTGGATAAGTGCCTAATTGTAGGTTATCCTAGGGAAACTAAAGTATAGTACTTGTGCAACTCACAAGAGAATAATTTTAATTGTTGCTCACCATACAGTTTTCCTGAGAGGAATACATATATGCAGTGGTAAATGTGAGGATAGTAAGACTCGATGAAAATCAGAGTAATACTGTTCTAGGCACTGATTCCTTAATGGAACACAACAGTTCATCAAGGATGAACCTGTACCACAATCTTCAAATACACAAGAACTGCGTAGTTGGAGAGAGTCAGAAGACAACCTAAGAGGAATGGGTTTCTGATCTCACCTCATAAAGATGTCAATCTTATTGAGAAAACTAACTATGTATATGGAAGTGATACAAGGTATCGACTACCAATTATGGCAAAGTGCCATAATGTCTGAAATGGATTCCATGTATACCAACCATGTTTGGACACTGGTTGTTGTACGTAAGACATTGTGTCTGTTGGTAATAATGAGTCTTCAAGGAAGTCATACATGGATGGCAACATAAAAATGTATAAAGCTAGGCTTATAAAGAAAGGGTATTGTCATCAACATGGTGTTGATTACGATGAATCCTTTTGTTCGTTGCCACAGTTGAATCCATTTGGATTATGCTTGCTAATGCTGCATGTTTCATTTATGAAATATGGCAGTAGTACGTCAAAATCATTTTCCTTAAACAGAACCCTTTTGGAGGATGTTTATCAACATCCTGACGGTTTTGTCGTACCAGAACAAGCAAACAGAGAGCGAATTAATTCGATCCATGTATGGATTAAAACAAGCATTACGTTCTTGGAACTATATTGTTATTGATATAATCATAATGGTGTATGATTTAATTCAAAACAGATATAATTCTTGTGTATATAAGGAGGTTAGTGGGAGCGCACTGACAGTGAATGTCCTATATAATTATAATATATTATTTCTTGGAAATGACATTCCCATATAACAATCGGTGAAAGCTTGACTTTCATGAAAATTCTCCGTAGAATTCTTGCGAGAGACAACCTTTATTCTAGGAATAATGATCTACTGGGATAGATCGAAAAGTTGTTGACACTCTCCGAGAACTCGTACATTGAAAAATGTATGTGACCTGGTGTCTCACATGCTTTGAGCATATGCAGTCACAATCAGACCAATCCAAGTGATAGTCACTGGATTGATATTAAGAACTTCCTTCAGTATCTTAGATGAACTAAGGATGTTATCTTATACTATGGAGAAGAAGAACTTGATGTGACTGGATTCACTACTGCAAGTTTCCAAACCGACAAAGATGATTATAAGTCGCAAAATAGTACTATATAGTTTGAATAACGGAATAGTGAGCTGGAATTCTTCCAAGCAAGATACTGTTACCGAATAAACAATAAAAGCGGAACTTTACTGCAACTGACGCAGCAAAAGTAGCATTTTGGATCTAAATAATTCTAATTAGATTAGATATAATTCTGTTAGCAGTTGAGCTAGGATACAACATAGGCTAAAGAATTAACGGTCTCATCAAAGATATGATATGTACTTTAAATTATTTTCATCCGATTCGTCAGATCATACATCGTGGCGATGTAATGATCGATAAATCACATCAGATGATAACATTTTAAATCCGCTGACGAAAGCTGTTTCTCAGTAGAAGTTTGAGCCGCCCGTACATAGTTCAGGTGTAAGACACCTAAGTGATTGGCTATAGGCCAAGTGGGAGATTGTTGGATAATTATAACCCATAGCATCACTATTTGTACAGATCATGGTGTTGTTGTACGTATTAACTATGTGACGAAGGAAATTGCTCTTTTATCATTTGTAATTGGATTACCAAGATACATAAATGATAGAAGGTCCTTATAATTAGTTCCGGATTGAGATGATATGAGACAGTATCAATCCATGAAGGTTTAATCATTAAATATCCCTAGTCGTAGTATTATCGAGACTGGACATCGATAATGCGGAATAGACTAGTATTGCACTTGTCCGCATTGTGGGAGCATAACAGCACAATTCTCATATGTTTAAGTATTGGATACTTATGCAAGTGCGATAGAAGGTTGTGTTTTACCGATGGTACGGAAAATAGCTTCGCTCTAGATAGACCCCGCGGAATCTGATTGGTAATATGTCTATGTGTCTATGGGAGTCCGCTTCAGGATATGTGTATTTGGTCTTAACTTGAGACTTGCACCGCTAATACTTGCGACAATCAATATACTTTGGTTTTGGTCGTCCAGTGCTTTAACAAGTTCTGTGTATGCCTCTTCTGGGTATACTGAGAATCGTAGTGTATTGGTGTGATGTCAAGATGGAAGTATCACATGTTGCATGTAATCAAACAAGTTCCCACATACGCTAAGATTTTAAAGGACCTATGCACCATGAAGAGGAAGCATTATGTAAAAAAGACTGCATCTTTGACAGAGCAGGCAAGTGCAGTAATTGAACAGAGGACTCTGCCCAAGTATAAAGATCTAGGATGTCCTACCATAACCTGCCACATTGGCACCCATGAGTTCAGTCAGGCTTTATTAGATTTAGGTGCCATAATCGATTTATGTGCAGTTAGGGCTTGGCGAGATTAAACCTACATCAGTAGCTTTACAGTTAGCTAACCGATCCATTAGAACATCATTGGGAATAGTCAAGGATGTCTTAGTTCAAATCGATAAATTCTACTATCCCGTTGATTTCCTTATCTTAGACACGTAATCTGTGGTTAATACTGAGTCAAAGATTCTACTTATTTTAGGAAGACCTTTTCTTGCTACAACTAATGCTCTTATAAATTGTAGGAACAGTCTAATGAAGCTATCATTTGGAAATATGGCTCTAGAGGTGAACATTTTAACCACGGGATGATGATGAGTGTCAAGGTACATACATGCTCGAAGCAGTCCTGCCAGAAACAGCTTCTCTACAACATGAATCAAATCCTCCGAAAGTGAAAGGGATCTCAAAGAATCGTAAAAAGAGGCAAAGAAGAACTCGTGTTCAATTGAAGATGATACCTGGAAAGTTGAAAAAGGGGTTGAATCAACTTTTTAATATGTGCAGTCAAGACTTTTCGCCACCGTACCCTGGAGGATCCGTGGATACACTGCCACAGCTAGACAGAAATTCCCTCTCATGTCTTCATCAGTACGCTAGATGGAAACCACCATGACAACTTGAGTGTTTGCGTCTGGCTGAAGACGTTAAACTTAGCGCTAGCGGGGAGGCAACTCTTGCATCTGAATTTATTTTATTTTATTTACTTTAGGTTTACTTTTTGTGTGCTAATTGCATGTTTTATTTTTATTGTTTGCATGAGTGTTTATACAGCACACTGCCAAAGTCTCGCCAGCAGGAACCTGAACAACTCTGCGCCTGGTAGTGTTGTTCCTTATTCTTTTTCTTTATATTTATCTTACATTGAGGACAATGTAAGTTTAAAGTGTGGGAGTGTGTATGCATGCGTATGAAAACCTGTCTTAAATACATTGTATTCTATTATTTATTTAAAAAAATGAAAAAAAATTTGTTTTGTTTTATTGTTTTTAGTCTTTGATAGTTAAGCATAAGTCCTATGATGATATTGTTTGTGTTAGGATGAAATCTTAGAAAAGATAAGTCTTTTAATGTATTTTTATCTGATGCTTTGAATAGTTTATCTATGTTAGACTCGTAAGCACTTAATTATAGGTTTTTAGTAGTGGGAAACTGGGTAGTTAGCAAGGTGACTAGTTGAAGAAATTGTATGTCGATAAATGACCGTTTTCTTAGATGTCTATCCTGATTTGCTTGTGTTATGACATATGATATGGTTGAAAATAAAAGAAAAGTCTCTAAAGAAATAAAATAAACCACCTATAACCGATAAGCGTGAAGCTACCCATGGGCGAGTATTAGAACTACCATGAGGAGAAATGCTACCTTAAAGGGTAGGTGTATTGAAAGAAGAAAAAAATGGAAAAAATGAGAAAATGATAATAGAGACTCAAGAAAAAAGAGAAATCATACCATATTGAGCACAGAAAAGCAACTGCATAGCTTAATTGAGATATCTAGGTTTGTTTGACCCATCGATCCCGATTATTAAACGAAATCATTAAGTTGGCTTACCTGGGAATAAAGCTGTGAATGAACCTTAGCACACACACTATGAGTCTGGCTTAGATGATTTATTCAAAGACTTGGATTTGAGTTACGTTGAATACTTTGAAGGCTCTTTGGTTTCATTACTAAAGCATTCTTTGAGGACAGAAATTATATGAAACTATTGGAACTATTTAATTTTTATTTTTGCATGTTTGTGTGTTTTGAATGACGTTTGTGGGTGTCGTCGCTGTAAGCCCTCACGAGACTATAACTTGTCCACTATGGACACCTAGGGGTTTAAACGCTTATTGCATACGATAAATGCAATCGTGATCCCTACGAAAGTGGTTTAGATAGTTTTTATTTATTTAATTTTCATTTTATTTTACGATTGAATTGCTAGGGACTAACAATAAGCTGGTTGGGGTTGTGATAAGTGCATGAAAATGTACTTCAAAACATCACTTATTCAGGTTTATTGTTCAATATTTAGTTATTTATTTTATATTTTATTATATAATTTTTTTTGTAATTATTAAATTAGAAAGTATTTATTATTTAAGTTAATTTAGTAATTTTCAATTTATTATTTGAATGAATTGGAAGGAGAGCCTTACACTACTTGGAAAGTCAACAAAACAAAAAAGCAAAGTGAGAAAATAATGTTAAAAAATAAAAGAATGAGCGCATATATTGTTTTTAGAAAGAGAGAGCAGCTCGTGGGGGACCATTTAGAAAATTAAAAGGCAGCTAGGGTTGCCGCCATAGGAAAGGTCAAGTATTCACATGATAGACTGAGACATTCTCAATTGATTAATATATCTGAAATAACTCTTATTCTTATATTAATCAACTACCATTATTTTGATCAAAGAAGCTTTGATTAACAACTTAATCTTTCCTTTGTGAGTGTGACCCATCATTTCGGAACCCTTGGACTTAACTAGTGAAATGCACCATAGGGTAGGTCAAATCACCAGATACATCTAAAGTCCATATTCTTTCGGAATCCAAACTCGATATTGACCCAAAAAGGATACTATTTGTAAGTGGACGAAAGTAAAGCTGTCTCGAGGCGCCTATTTAATCTCACGTTTCTGGATAACAATGGAGATCGTGGGATATATTATGGTATTCCCCTCTCACACTCACTATTTTGAAGTATAAGGTTTCTATCTAACTAGTATCTTATGAATCTTAGATTATGCTCTGTTAAAGTCGTAACCTTATTAATACTAGTTGATAATTTAGTGATAAAACCAATTTTAACTCTTAAAATTTTATTCACTAATCCCGATTAGTCTCTACTAACCATGTTATCTAATTAAACTAATTTAATCAAGTTGTTATAGTGATCTAATCAATTTAACTCTTAAATTATTAGTCCACTAATAGGTTTTAAAATTTAGAATTCAACGAATGGACCAAATGTCAATAAACCTTTTAATCGATAAAGGCATAATATTTATTCCAATGGTACATGGTATTGTATCCTGAGTGTAGACCATATTACCGACCATTCGGAACCGACTATGGAGTTTACGTCTGGGTTTTCATCTGACATACTAAGGAAAATAATGTACTCATAAGATCCATTTGTTTCTAAAACTTGAATCGCAATTTTTAAACCTTTAAACCAATTAATCGGATTAAACTGTTTGCATGCATCTCGTATTCTTATTTAACATTTAAATTACATAAAATCATATTTTATGACTAGAATATCATGCATATCTACATATTATAGCATGTGAAAATGCAAGAGTATGCACCCTAGGCTATATGACATGTTATTAAACAATTTAAACATACATATTAACCCAGATGGGCGTCGTGACACCAATAATTTTAGAAACTGGAATTGTGCCAGTTCAGCATCGTATCGCGATGCGAGGGGACCTGCGATGCGATGTGATGTGAAGTAGTAGCATTCGTATTAATATGTTGGTCGCGTAGTATCACGCAAAAGGGTTGCATCACGACATAACTCAGTTTCCAGGGGCTGGAAATGCTGAAATATACACATTACAAATTACGTTAACCGGGCTCTTATTTTCCTACAATAAATCCAAGGCATCCTTTGGTATTCAAATCTTGTTCCATGGAGTATAGTTGAGTTCTTTGCGGAATTTCTTCATCAAAAGTCCTTCGCGGCATTGGCTCCTCCAAGTTACAATTACGGTTACATAAAGGACTTATTACAAAGGAAATGAACTTACAACACTTGAAAGAATGTGTCTTTATGGTCTTAACTAACAACACTTGAAAGAATATGACCTTAAGGTCTTACATTTCCAATGCTAAAAATAAGAGCCAAAAAAATTAACGATCAACTCAACACATTCATCACATGAAAATTAAAAGCATTCATCTCATGAATCTATATTGTGCCTACTCATCACAACATCCATATTTATAATCTATATCTCATATAAATTATTAAAACTAAAAAGAGAAGGGTTGAGAAAACTTTTCAACCTTAAGCTCTGATACCAATTGTAGGAAATGACTTTCCTTAGAGTGGCGGAAGTTGCTTGTGGTGGCACCAGGTCTCGTATGGATCTTTAAAAAAAATTTACCTTCTTCCTTTGTTGTAGTAGCCAAGATCAATCATTTGGTGTCCAACGCTTGGATCAACCACTCGATCTTCCGAATTATGACTTGAAACCAACAAACCAAAGTATGGGATTAACTCATAAAGATTAAACTCCAAATGATTTAGAGAATTAAGATGTCACAATTAGTGTTTGGCTTTAGTAATTTCAAACACTCTCACAACACTTGTGAATGTTTGAACTCTTTCTATTTTCTCTCAAATCTTTCTCACAACACTTGTGTAAATGTTTGCAAAATGTTAACCTTAAGAAGTGAGAGAAATGGTAGAGATTATATTCTCTTAGACAAGCCAACTAACCTTGTCATAAAGTATCTAATGCTTTCTTACAATGGCCAACACAAAAATGTGAATGCCATATCAAAACATAAGAAATGATAAGTTAAAGACAAGGATTTTATCATTAAGCATTCAATTCTTTCTTTCAATGGCAAACACATAAATTTGGAGGCCATACCAAAGCATAAAATGCATTAGCTAATGATAAAACTATTAGGTGTATACAAGCCACCTAATAGACATAATTACTTGGATGATATGGTAAGCCATATGGCTTTGTCTCCAATGGTAAATAAAAATCAATATCTTAATAATGATTTATTTACCTTCAATTATGTTGTAGTAATTATCTCATAATTATTACCAACTTGATTATCTCATAATCAAAGAATTTTAGAAAATATTAAGTTAAACTAATTTAACATAGTTTTCATTTGTGACAATAAATATTATTAATCTCATTAATAATATATAAATATAAAGTGAGCATATGATTAGACAATCTAATTATATTAGGTTTGCTATAGTTAATTGAGCTAGCATGGGGACCAAATAGACCTACGATTCCGAGCTTCAATAATTTCGAAATATCAATTAAACTTTTTAATCAAATATTACGAATTATTAACTCCGCGTTATTTCACTAAGAACTCAAAATTGAACTCCCGTTACCGTAGATGGATTAAATAAACCAAATAAATTATGTGTCCATCGATATAGTCATTACATATGGATATAGCCCTTCACCAATATCTCATGAAAAGAGCCGGGTCAAAAATCCATTAAACCCCTCTAAATATGTTCTCTCTTAATCATCATTGATTCTATAATGAATAATTAATTCATAACAATTATGAATATAAAATACTTTCTATTCGTAATAGAAAATTTGAGCGCTCAAACTGTTCAAGTCCCGAATGAACTCTTAAAAAAAATATTATTCTGCTTCTCATAAGAATGTGTGAATTTCATATCTATGTAAAATGTTCCAGGCTACACACCAAACCATATCCCCAAAATACGTAGTTATTGGCTGGGAATGCAACACCAACCTCACCATAGTAAATCAAAGGACATACTCTGTCATGCCGAAGTTCATAGTACACTCAGGTTTAAGATCGAATCTATATATTACCATTTATTAGATAAAATAAATTTCTTCGGTTAACAGATATTAAAAGAAATTTGTATTTATCTGAGTCCATAACTGTAGATAAACTACAAACAAAGTACCCTATTTATTTGCTCTCTATGGACTATTTAGATTACTAACTTCAAACTTAAATCCTCTTATGCATCAAACATACACTAAATCTGAAGGTATAATATTAATCAAGGTAAACAAGATAATTGGACAATATGCGATATAAATCAAACAACTGTGATAAAAGGAATAATGCATTTATTATTATTACAATAATCAATTCTGTTTACAATATATGAAGCTTTAGGAAAAAAATCCCAACAGTTTTATGATTGATAATATTTTTAGAAAGATTGATTTTCAAAGCTTGAGTTTTATGATTTTTGAAGGCATGGAGGAAAAACCCACCATAGATGTAACTTGACATAGATATAGAATTGATGGATGTAGATATCGTGTGCACATGTAGTTTAAGACTAAGTATGACAGATGTCTCTAGATCCCATATTCTGAGTCAAGTGGGTGGTATAGATCTGCACTCCTGGCTCTAGTTCCGTGGATTGGGGATGGCAAGATGTATTGCCCCAAGACCACCAGATTATACGTATGGGAGAATGGTTGTTGGGATCTATGCCCTAGAGCTACATGTAATGTAAACGACTTTATGTGTTATGAAATAAAATGAGACATTATTCATTTATCAAAGTTTTTGTTTAATTTCGCATTTTATAACTTATCTTGTATACCTTAGATTACTTATGTGCCTTCAGACTTAGTGTATGAGTGTCATACATAAGAGGATTTAAGTTTGAAGTTAGTAATCTTAAATAGTCCATAGAAATCAAACAAAACGAGTACTTTGTTTGTGGTTTATCTATAGCTACGTTCATTATATATTTGTATGAAGACCTTGATCCGGGATCGTCCATGTAGAGACATGAGTATAGAGGCACCTTATATGATGTGATCATATAGGACTGGACCCATATGGAAATGACATTCTTATAATATCTGTTAATCAAAGAAAGTCATTTCAATCTACTAGATGGTCATATATGGATTAATCTTAATCCTGAGTGTACTACGAACTCCTGCATGGCAGGCTATGTCCTTTAATTTACAATGGTGAGGTTGGTGTAGCAGTCCCGACCAATAGCTACGTACTTTGGGGGCATAGTCTTTTATGTAGCTGGGAATGTTTTAGATAGATATGGAGTTCACTCCTTCTTGCGAGAAGTAGAGGAGTATCTTCTTAAGGGTTGATTCGGTACTTAAACGGTTAGAGCGCTTAAGTCTTTCTATTACGAATAGAAAGATTAAAATTCATAATCGTTATGAATAAATCGTTCATTAGAGAATCAATGGTACTTAAGGTAAAAATAATTAGAGGGGTATAACGGACATTATGACTCGACTCTAATTACGAGATACTCGTGAAGGGTTAATAATCTATATGTAGTGACTATATCGATGCACATTGACTTAGTTCGGCTTAATATATCATCTGTGGCAACGAGATGCAACTACGGGTTTTTAGTGGAATAACCCGGAGTTAATAATTTGGAATATTTAATTAAGAGCTTAATTAATATTTTGAGATTTTTGGGGCTCGGGACCGCAGGTCTATTTGGTGTCCAATTATATGCTCACAAAGGTATAAATATTGTTAATATGATTAATAATATTAATATCTCACAATTGATACTATATATTAAAAGGTTAGTATATAGTTTTAAATTATATAATTTAATTTAATAAATATTATTTTTTATTTTTTATTTTCCAAAAATAGTTTTTGGAAGGTTTTTTGAATGGTTTTAGTAATTGCTCTTTAAGAAAAGCAATTACATCTTTTTATTTTGTAACATATCATTTATTATAGTAATAAATGTTAATGTTACAAAATTAAAAGAAAATAACCTAGATGGCCGAATTTGATGAGGTAAGAATAGGAAAGGGTTTGTTTTATTTTGTAAAATTTAACCCTAAGTATAAAAAAGGAAATATAAATTTTCTTTTGTAATCTTTTCACATTCTAACCTAGGCTCCATCTTCGTCTTTTTCCTTATTCTCTCAAAAGTTGAGAAAACATAACTAAGAAAAGAAGAAAAATAAAATCAAAATTTACAATTACAAGTGTGTTTATATCTCTAAAATATTTAGGGATTATTTTTTGAGTCTTGCCCATACAAGCTTCTGTTAGTAACAAGATATAGTTTGGAAGACTTTGTGGTGTCGAACAAATCTTCATCTTCATCTTATTTTCTTGTTCATGGTAGTGAGGCTAAATATTGCTCACTGTTGCCCCTTTGCTTAGTGAAATGGAACCCGGTTTGGTTTCGTTTTAATCCAGAATATTTTAGAAACATATAGTGGTGCTTTGGGGATGTGTTGGGGTTATTTTCAAGTGAAAAATCAGAATTAAAACACAGCCACTGTCCATGCAATTTCAGGGGCTGTTCAGGAGTGTGCTAAAACAGTCCGGTTTTGTATTTCTGTTCGGGGTTGTTCAAGGACTGAAATAGGGCTGATTTTTTTTCAAAAATAGTAGCAAAACATCAGTATACTTGCTAGTTCAATTCGACAAAATGAGGGGAAGGGCAAGAAAAAAATTCAAGTCCGATCCGTGTGCCTAAACTGTTTCCTCTGTGTGAGGAAAGTATTTCCTACAGTTGGCATCGAGAGTGAGGTTGAAAAGTATTCTTAACCCTTCTCTTTTTCATTTAAAGTTACTATTTTAATATGTTTATATTAGTTATAAATATTAATATGCATGCTTAGATGAGTAGGCACAAAATAATATTTATATGATGAATGTCTTTATTATTTCATGTGATGAATGGATTTTACATTGGTCGTAAATTTTTCCGGCTCTTATTTTTGTAGTTGGTTTTGATTTTGGGATGTAAGGCCATAAGGCATTTTTTATAATTTTTTAATTTTATTTTTCGATGTAAAAAAAATCAATTGTTGTAATTTGGAGCACCGAATTCGCAAAACAAGCCAACACCACTTTGGAGCGGGATTTGAAGACCAAGGAATGCCTTGGTAATTTTATATACTAATTAGATTAGTATAGGAAAAATAAAAGCTCGGTCAATGTAATTTTTTTTGTGTTATATGTATGTTTAATTCCAATTGTTTGAATAAAATGTCATATAGCTGAGGATGACTACTCTTGCATTTCACATGCCATAACATGTTTTAGATGCATTATTATTGTAGACTTGAAATATGATTTTATGTAATTTAAAGTGTTTAAATTTGAATATGATATGCATGGAAATCAATTAATTGGATTTATGGTTTAAAATTTAAATTCTAATAAATTGGGCTTAATTGGTGCATAAATAAATTCCATTGGTATATAGGATGGAAACCTGGATATTAATTCCATAGCCGAATCCAAATGGAAGGTAATGTGGTCTGCACTCGGGATACAATTCCACATACCATTGGATTTTATAACGCACTAAGATTAATTAAATAGTTTAATATAAATCTTGACCATTATAGGATGCTAAATTTTAAACCTATTATTGTTATAATATTTTAAGAGTTCAAATATAATAGGTCACTAATTCCACTCTAATTAAATTAATTTAATTGAGTAATAGTATTAGTATAGACTAATGAAAATTTATTGTTATAAATTTTAAGAGTTAAAATTGGTTAGGTCACTTATGTTGAACTAATGTAAATAACACTTATGATTTAGCCGCCATAAATTTATTCACCCAAGTTAAATTAAAATATTAGATATTTTATAAATAAAAACCTTAATTTTAAAATAGTGAGTGGAGAGTGATATACGACTGTACTTCATAAGCTCACCCATTACGAGTCTATGCTTGTGGATCCTCGTAAGTCCGGTGCTGAGGAAAATGTCGCCGAGTCTTCTAAATCTACAAAGATGTAGGAACGAAACGGGATTTATTGTTATGCCTATAGTACTTGCGGACCACGACACTGTTGGGCTTATAGCTCGTAGAGAGTATAGAGTAACATGCGGGGGACTAAATTGAAGAATAAATGAGTCACTACCCAGTGTGAACTGGGAAATATTTAAGGCCGCACTCACCCCTCGCAAGGGAAGACCTCAAACCATTGGGTTCGGAATGATCTCTTACTTATGCTAGTATAATGGAAGGGTTCACACAATGGTATAGCCAAGTCTTATGTAGTTGATGTAAAGTAATTCACATAAACACAAATTTGCACACCCATAAACATTAATAGAAGTAATAAAATAGTTCCAAAGCGTATTAAATTAACAAAGATGAGATGCAATAACGAGAATCATAATAAATAATTAGAAGCACGAAAAACGTCAATAAATAAAATGGCAAAAATGGGGTTAATCACGCATATGGGAGTATTTCCCGAGTGGCATAAGGAGTTGTATCCCAAATACAAACCGCACTACCGTCGATTCGGATTCGGCTACATAATTTATATTTGGGTTTCCATCTGATATACCACAAGAGATAATAACACACATAGTCATCAATGTAATGTAAGCGGATATAAAAAAAATATAACCATGCATATGCGGATAATCACCAACAAATAAAATAAAAGCGCAATAATAAAATAACGATAATTAGATAAAAAGATAAATAACAAAATAACTGCAAAATAATAAAATAACGATGAAGGTGAATAAATAAATAAAAAGATAAATAACGAAATGTCAAAGAAAAAATGTGACCAGAAATTTGGCCATCTTTGATGTAGGATTTCGCATACTCGGCTGAACGTATTTCACGTCCAACTAGGCATTCAACGTCCGGACCTATGAAAATAAATATGGTAAGGGTGCCCTCAGGTCTTACCTTTTAAGTTGCTTCTCAGAAGTGTGTTAGGCCATTGCCGGAAGGATCGTTGGTTCACTATTTCTGATTGCTGGTTTACTACTTTTGGTTTGCTGTTTGCTATTTCTGGTTCTGTGTTTGCTGTTTCTGGTTCGCTATTAGCTGTTTCTGCTTGTTGTTTGGTTCATGATTTTTGGCTGTTGTTTCGGTTGTTTTTTGCTTCTGTTTTGGTTGTTTTTGGGCTGCAAATTTTAGTATTTTGGCTGCTGATTTTTGGTATTTTGGGCCGCTATTTTTGGTGTTTTGGCTCACTATTTCAGTGATTTTAGCTCACTATTTTGGTTGGTTTTGGTGGTCTATTTTGGTTCACTATTTTTGGCTCACTATTGTTTGGTGATTTTGGTGGTTTATTTCAGTTGGTTGGTTGGTTGGTTGTTCTTAGGTGAATTGATTGGTTCTTGGCTGGTTGTTTATGGTTTTTCTGTTTCGATCTTTTGGAGATTCTTGGCTGGTTGTTTTTTGTTATTCTTGTTTTGGTTTTGGTGATGGTGGTTGGTTGTTTTGTTATTTTTATTTTTCGGTGATGCTGGTTGATCTCCTACGGTTGTCGTCCAAGAAGAGAAGAGAAGCCTATGGTTTTTTGTGGTGTTGCCGTCCAAGAATGCAGTCTTGAATCCCAAGAACATAACGAACCTCTCGCAAATCTTTCATTTGAAATTGGTTATCTAGCCAGGTTTTCACGTATGATAATATCTTTACATCATTCCCAATGAGTAAAATATAATTGACGTATAAAACAAGAAAAAACAACTTCCCATCAATGATACGCTTGTATACATAAGGCTCATTAACATTCTGCTCAAAATTATAAGACTTGATCGTGGTATCAAATCTTATATTCTAAGATTGAGACACCTGCTTAAGTCCATAAATGGACCTTTACAGCTTGCAAACCTTTTTCTCTTGGCATTAGGCTATGAACCCCTCTGGTTGTATCATATAGAAACTTTCATCAAGATTGCCATTCAAGAATGCAGTCTTGACATCCATTTGCCAAATTTCATAGTCAAAATATGCGGCAATGGATAGAAGAGTACGGATGGATTTGAGCATGGCTACTGGCAAGAAAGTTTCCTCATATTCAACTCCCTCTTTTTGGATATAATCATTGGCCACTAGTCTAACCTTGAAGGTCTGTACATTCCCATCTGCTCCCCTCTTCCTCTTGTAGATCCACTTACAACCTATGAGTTTCACTCCATCATGTTGGTCTACAAGTTCCCAGACTGAGTTGGAGTACATAGACTCCATCTCTAGGTTCATGGCTTTGAGCCATTCCTCTTTATCAAAATCATCCATTGCACTACGATATGTCAATGGATCATCTATAAAATCACTGGATGCGACAACCTGTGCCTCTTCAACCACAAGGTAGTGATCAGGTTGTCGTACAACCCTCCCACTATGTCTAGGTGGTAGATCATTTAGACGAACTTACATCTGACTCTCAGATGTCTAAGGTGCTATGTATTTGTCAACTGTCATTGACGATGGTGTGCTGGTCGAACCAGTAAGTAACTCCTCGAGTAACACCTTACTTCGAGACTTGAACACCCTCATATAGTCCTCCTCTAGAAACGTATCATTTGTCGATATAAATACTTTGTTATCATCAGGACTATAGAAGAATCCACCCTTAGTCTCTTTAGGATAGCCTACAAATAGGCACACCTGATAACATGGCTCCAACTTTGTAGTCTTATTCTTCAGCACATGTACTGGACACCCTTATATGCGGAAATGTCGTAAACTAGTTTTACGACCATTCCACAACTCTAATGGAGTCTTAAGAACAGATTTAGATGGAACTACATTAAGGATATGCATTACAGTTTGCATTACATATCCCCGAAACGAACTAAGTAGTGAGCTATAACTAAACATTGATCTCATCATGTCTAGTAGGGTTTGATTTCTTCTCTCTCCAACACGATTTTGCTATGGTCTTCTCGATGCTGTGAGCTGGGATACTATCTCATGCTCAATAAATAATTCCTAAAAATCTCTGTCAAGGTATTCTCGTTCATGATCTGATCGTAGAGTTTTGATTGTTTTACCTAACTGGTTCTTAACCTTAACACGATACTCCTTGAACTTTTCAAAAGTATCTGACTTGTGTTGCATTAGGTAAACATACCAATATTTAGAATAATCGTCAATGAATGTAATGAAGTATTTATAACCACCTCAGGCTCTTACATTCATAACTGGTTTAAGGTTCCGTTCATTATCATTCTATTTATTCGGTCAAGGTTGATATGACCAAGTCTAAGATGCCATAGATATGTGTCATCATGAGAAATCTTTGGCCATTTAGTTTTAGGTTTTTCAACCTTAAACATTTCAGCGTTGAGCAGTGACCTATGCGTTAACGGTATTAACACATACAAGTAATCTTCTGAGTTTTCTGTGCAAATGGTTAATCCATTTCTACCAGTAATAACTAAATTTCAAGAAACTGAATAACCATCATTCAAAAGTTTAGAAACAGAAATCAAATTCTTACGAAAACCAAGAATGACTAACACATTGTTCAAATTTAAATAACTGTTATTTGTAAAATTTAAACTACAAACTCCCACTGCTCTTGCTGAAACGGCATCCCCTGTCTCGACCCTCATGGTGTAGTCACCTTCAGCAAGGTCCCTCCATGAGTCAAGTAGATGCAAAGAAGAACAAACATGGTTAGTATCTCTAGAGTCAACAAACCAGGCTGATTTATCATCCTCCACTAATAGAGATTCGATAACGAGTAAATCATATTTACCTGTTTCATTTTTCTCCTTCAGCTCAGCAAGGTATTTAGGACAATTCATTTTCCAATGCCCATTCTTGTTACAGTGGAATCCCTTGGGCTTCGCATCCTTGGAGCCTTTCTTGTTGTTATTCTTCATGGGCTTTGCCTTAGCCTTCCCAGTACTATTCTTCTTCATCTTTTGTAGACACTGCATGAGCCAGATGATGAGCCTCATATGGAGGCACTACTTGAACAGTTACGGAAGTCGTAAAAAATGGATGCCGGAAGGAAAGAAAACCTCCAAAATTAGCACCTCATTTGATTCAGACTCACTAGCCAGCCTCGGATTCGCTCAGTCAGTTTTTTTTTGCTTCAAACCTTAGCCCATGACCCACCGTGCAAGCCCAATCCAAATGACCCAAAAACTATACACACCCATAAACCCATCCACACACCTAAACTCCATGCATTCCACATGTCTAAATTCTCTCATCAACATTTTCCAATTTAAGAAGATGTGAAATCCCATCCTCAAATTGATAAGATTCTTTCCCAAAATGAATTTCCAAAATAATCATGATTTGTTTCCTTATTTAGAGAACCCTCCAAATCATTATAAAAGAGAGACCCAATCATAAAAGAAAAAAAAAATAAAAAAAAAAAAATAAAAAAATTGGCTCATTCTCTTATACTTTGGGATTGCAAGAAATGATTATTAGCTTTGTCTCAGGCATCCAATATCGAAAAGATCCTTATGCGATTTGAGATGAAAAATTCCAAGAAAAGAAATCTGCCTTATCGGCATGGAATTCATTTGTCAAATGAATAGTCTCCTAAGACACCTTAAGATGTTGAGGAAATGAGACATATCTCATATGCCTTAGTAATTGGTAGTCTCATGTATGTTATGTTGTGCACAAGACCAGTCTGTTTTGCAATGGGAGTAGTTAGTAGGTTTCAGTCGAACCCATGATTAGATCACTAGGTGGCTGTGAAACACATTCTCAAATATCTCAAGAGAATGTGAGATTATATGCTTGTGTATTCCGGTGAGGATTTGATCCTAAGAGGATATACAGACTCTGATTTTCAGACAAATGTCGATTCTAGGAAATCAACATATGGATCAGTATTTACTGGGTGGTGGGGCTATAGTATGGTGGAGTATTAAGCAATCTTGCATTATTGACTCCACCATATAGGCTGAATATGTAGCAGCTTGTGAAGTAGTTAAGGAAGCAATTTGACTCCGTAAATTCTTAGGAGATCAGGAAGTTGTTCCAGAAATGGATAGACCACTCACACTTTATTGCGATAGTAGTGGTGCAGTGGCAAACTACAAAGAACCAAGATACCATAAAACGGGAAGTCATATAAAGAGGAAATATCATCTCATCAGGGAGAGAGTGCAGAGAGGAGACGTTACCGTCTTAAAGATTGCATCCGCAGAGAACCTGGCTGATCCATTTACAAAGATCTTGCCGGCTAAAGTGTTTGAAGCTCACCTAGATAGTTTAAGATTACGTGACATGTCTCATTTGCTCTAGTGCAAGTGGGAGATTATTGGGATGTATGCCCTAGAGCTACATATAATCTAAACGACTTTATGTGTTATGAAATAAAATGATGCATTATTCATTTATCCAAGTGTTTGTTTAATTTCACATATTATAAATTATCTTGTATACCCTATATTACTTATGTGCCTTCAGACTTAGTGTATGTCTGTCATACACCAGAGGATTTAGTGTATGTCTGTCATACACCAGATGATTTAAGTCTGAAGTTAATAATCTTAAATAGTCCATAGAGAGTAAATAAAGCGGGTACTTTGTTTGTGGTTTATCTATAGCTGCGGTTGTAGGAAACATTTTCCCTCGCGCAGCGGAAGCGGTTAAGCCCATGGATCGAACTTGAAAAATTTTTCTGCTTTGCCCTTCTTTTGGCCGAATGATACCAGTGGGTATACTGAAATTTTTCTTCTATTTTACACAAGATTTCAGCCCCGGAATGCCCCCGAATAGTCCCCGAACAGCCCCCTGAACTGCAGTGAAATAGTTGACTGTTTTGCACCCGTTACACGGACGAACTGCACTCAAAACAGGCTACAATATGTGTGAACTGCTGTATGTATTTAGGTCTAATTTTTCACTTAAAAATCAATCCTAACTCAGCCCTTAAATTACCCCAAAGTGTTTCCCAAAACCTGAATTAAAACCAAACAAAACCGAGCCCCAAAAATTGGTGATGTGAGCGCGACAGTAGGGAACTTACTCCCTCACTATCGTGAGTTATAGGTGAAGGGGAGAAGAGATTTCCAACACCACAAAGTCTTCCGAGCTATATCTCGTTACTAACGGAGAGTAGTGTGGGCTACACTCATAAATTAATCCCTAAACGTTTTAGAGATTAAATCACACACCGAAATAATTTTCTGGTTCTTCAATTAATTTTCTCAACTCTTGAGAGCTTGAAGAAGAGAAGGAGGCTAGACTTTTCTTGTGTCTTCTTCTAAAAGAAAAATATAATTTTTCTTTTTATACTTAGGGTAATATGTTTCATAAAACAAATCAACCACTAGTCTCTCAATCCCTCTAATTTTCGGCCAGGGCAAGGATTTCTTCTTTGATTTTATTTCTAAAACAAACAAATCATATTTCTTACACAAGAGGGAATTTGGCCAAGCTAAGGAGTTTTGATTTGATTTTGTTTCCCAAACAAACAAATCCTAATCCTTGTCCAATGAGGAATTCTACCATGGTGATGATTTTTTTTTCCATAATAAATCTTAGCCTTATTAAATTATATCATATATTATTCAATGTTCTAATTTTAATAATTATCATATAATTATTAATACTTTACATAACTTTTAATGTATAGTCTCAAGTGTGATGTAATTAATATTATTAATCATATTAATAATATTTATTCTTTGTGAGTATATAATTGGACTGTCCAATTATATTAACTCCGCTAAAGTATATCGAGCTAGCACGAGGACCAAATGGACCTACGGTTCCGAGCTCCAATAATCTTGAAATATTAATTAAGCTCTTAATTAAATATTCTGAATTATTAACTCCGGGTTATTCCACTAAAAACCAGAAGTTGCACTCCCGTTGCCGTAGATGAAATATTAAGCCGAACCAAGTCGGTGTCCACCGATATAGTCATTGCATATGAATTGATCATTCACGAGTATCTCGTAATTAGAGTCGGGTAATAATGTCAGTTATATCCCTCTAATTATTTTTACCTTAAGTACCATTGATTCTCTAATGAACGATTTATTCATAACTATTATGAATATTAATCTTTCTATTCGTAATAGAAAGACTTGAGCGTTCAAATCGTTCAAGTACCGAATCAACCTTAAGAAAGATACTCATCTACTTCTCGCAAGAAGGAGTGAATTTCATGTCTATATAAGACGTTCCCAGCTATAAACAAAATGTGCCCCCAAAATACGTAGATATTGGTTGGGACTGCTACACCAACCTCACCTTTGTAAATCAAAGGACATAGCCTGCCATGCAGGAGTTCGTAGTACACTCAGGATTAAGATCAATCCATATATTGTTGATTTTTATCTAGGTCCCAAGATCAAATCAAGACATGAAATAATGCGTGAATACATCAACGGAGGTAGCGGAATACTCACTTCGATCGGTTGAGTCGATTTGGAGATGAATCGAAGCCAAAAGCCATTGCCATTCACGCCAATCTGCTGCAGTGAACTGCCTCCAATTTCAGAATTTTGAGATGGCAAACGGAGCTCCAAGCCTCGTCCGTCGGATCCCGGCTCATGGGTGAACCTCCCTACCACCTTCGCAAGACTCGTAGTGTGCTAGCAATTCCGATTTTCACCATGAAAACCCAACCCTTGCTTCCCTATGTTCACGCCAAAAGGCTTCAAAAACCAGTAATTTTTGGGTTTGGGCGTGAGGAGAGGAGAGAGTTTGAGAGAGATGAAAGATGTGTGTTGATTAAATGAAATGCATTTAAGTATATCTTATATACTTTGTGTGAAATTCACTATAATTTCACTTGCATTTCACTTCAATTTGCATTTCATTTGCTTTTAAAAAGTCAAACCATTAAAGCAAAACACTATGCACATCAACTATTCACATGTCACTCAAGTCATATCTACTTTATGTCATGTGTCATGTCTTTCAATCAATCAATCACATCACTCAAAGTGACATTTGATTTGACGCTTGATGCGACTGATTGATTTGACGCTTGATGCGACTTACGACACCGCACTCGAATTCGAAATACGAATGCGCTCGCAATCACACTCGGGCTCGGGTTCGCTAATTCTAAATTAACGATTTTTCCGTCGCGTCGTAATTAAATGATTACGCCTAGCGAATTCACTATTCACGTCGCTAACGAATTAATTCTAAATTAATTCGTTCGCCAGAATTAAAATCTAATTTTAATTCCGCGTCGAAATATAATTTCTTTTAATATATCGAATATATTAATTTAATCGATTAATTCCGAATTAATCGTTCTCTCTCTTTAGACGATATTTTATCCTAGATAAAATATCTCCGTAATTAATCCTAGATTAATTTTCTCTCTCTTCTATATAATCCCAGATTATTCAAGAGTGCGAGTTGTGCGTCATCGGTGGATTATCGGGAAGCGACCCATGAGATCTCCGGATAAGTTGGCTATAAATACGGTCGTCGGTGTATCCGAATCACGTACGTACCAAGTACTACGTTCTACCGATTTACGAGACAAGGTCAACTCCTAGCAAAGCACCAAGTCATCCCAATTCTCCGGACATATCCTTTTAAGAATATTTAGATCTATATCAAGCGTAGTATACAATCGTATTGTGCGTATCGGCCCAGTATCGGATAGTCACGTGCTAGGGCTGGGGCTGGATAAGTGTCTGCCCCGTCCGAAACACATATCGGATGTCTGGTAACTAGTCTCTATAATCGGATATTCATGACCTGGTCATAATATCACGATTGGATGCGCATCACTTAAGAGCACTAATACCGTATCCTGCGTGACATCATCTCCAATATGACTGAAGTGACACTTTCGTCTTGACATCACACCCAATACTCTACAACTCTCTGGTAAACCCAGAAGTGGTGTACACAGAACCGGTCAAAGCCCCCAACCACCAAAACCAAAGTTTATCGATTATCATAAGTATTAGCGATGCAAGTCTCAGGTTAAGACTATACACACCTACCTTGATTTCGGCCTCCCATAGACACATAGTCATAATACCAATGGGATTCCGAGGGGTCTATCCAGAGCGAAGCTGTTTCCCGTACCATCGGTGAAACACGACCTCCTATCACACTTGCATAAGTCTCCAACACTTATATATATGAGAACTATGTCGTTGTGCCCTCACAACGCACACAAGTGCAATACTAGCCTATTCCGCATTATCGATGTCCAGTCTCGATAATACTACGGCTAGGGATATTTAATGATTAATCCTTCGTGGACTGATACTGTCTCATATCATCTCAATCCAGGAACTAATCATAGGGACCTCTCTTCATTTATATATCTATGGTGATCTAATCACAAATGATGAGAGTGCAATTTCCTTATTACATAGTTAATTTGCTACAACAACACAATGATCTGTGCAAATAGTGACGCTATGGGTCATATTATCCAACAATCTCCCACATGGCACATAGCGAGTCACTCAAGTGTCCAACACTTGAACTATGTAAGGTTCGCTCAAATTGCTGAGGAAAGGTTTTCGTCAGCGGATTTGTTTATTATCGTTTGACGCGATTTTAACGATCATCACATCGCCACGATGTATGATCCGAACGAATCAGATGATATAGAAGTATATATCTGGATCGTCGATGAGACCTTTAATTCCTTAGCATGTGCTGACGCCTAGCTCAGCTGCTAACAGAACTATATCTAATCTAATTAGATTTATGTTCGATCCAAAGGCTTCTATTGCTGCCTCAGCTGCAGCAATAATCCGTATTTGTTGTTTATTCGGCAACAGTTATCTTGCTTGGAAGATTTCCAGCTCACTGTCCCGTTATTCAAACTTTATAGTACCGTAGTATTTAATGTTTGGAAACTTGCAGCAGTGATCCCAGTCACTTCAAGTTCTCATTCTCCATAGTTTAAGACAGCATCTTTAGTTCTCTAAGATACTAACAGATGTTCTTAATCTTTAATCCAGTGACTATCACTTGGATTAACCTGATCGTGACTCCATATGCTCGAAGCGTATGAGACACCCTATCAAGTACATTTTAAATGTACAATTTCTCAGAGAGTGTTAACAACTCCAAATCTATCCCAGTAGATCTTTATTCCTTGAATAAAGGTTGTTACTCCCCAGAATTCTACGGAGAATTTCTATTGAAAGAATATCTATGAAAGCCAAGCTTTCAACAATAGCTATATGGGAATTTCACTGTCAGTGCGCTCTCCACTAACCTCCTTATATACACAAGAATTATTTCGTTTTGAGTCAAATCATAAACCATTATGATTATTTCAAAACGACAGTTCCAAGAACCTTATGCTTGTTTCAATCCAAACATGGATCGAATAACCCGCAAACCTTGTTTGTCGGTTATACAAAATCGTCAGAATGTTATAAACATCTCCAAAAGGTTCCTTTTCAGGAAAGCGATTTTGATCTAAACTGACACATTTCATAAATGAAATATACAGTTATCTTCAAGCATCTTCAAAATGGATTTACCATGGCAACAGGTAAAAGGTTGAACCGTTATTAACACAATGTTGATAACGATACCTTTCCGTCAAAAGCCTAGCTTTGTACGTTGGTATGTTGCCATCCATGTATGTCTTCCTTGAAGACGTTTATGTACCAATAGGCACAATGCCTTGTGGTACAACAACTAGTATCCAAAATAGTTGTTATACATGGAATCCATTTCGGATTCATGGCACTTTGCCATAACGGGAGTCGATACCTCGTATCACTTCCTCAAAACGTAGTCGGATGGTACACCTCCATAAGATTGACATCTTTATGAGGTTAGATCAGAAACCCATACCCTAGGTTGTTTTCTGACTTATCCGATCTACGAAGTTCTTGTGTATTTGAAGATTAATGGTATAGTTCATCATAGATGAACTATTTGTGTTCCATTAAGGACTTCGTGCCTTGAACAGTATTACTCCGATTTTCATCGAGTATCACTATCCTCCCACTGACCACTGCATATCGGTATTCCTCTCAGGAAAACCGCATGGTGAGCAACAATTACATTGTTCTCATGTGGGATTTATAAGTACTATACTTAGGTTTCCCTTAGGATAACCTATATTGGCACTTATCCAATTTGGGTCTTATAGTTTGGTATCATCCAAACGCTATGCCTGGCATACCCAAATTATCAGGAATGAGAAACCCTGTTTCTTTCCTGTTCATATCCTATATGATATCTGTCAAACAGATTTATATGGAACCTTATTCTAAATAAGTTTGCACTGTTAATACATATCCTATTAAGGAAATAGTAGCTCAGAGCGACTCGTGATAAACCTTATCATGTCCAACAAAATTTGGTTTTTGGTTCGGACACACCGTCTAACTGACGTGTCTCGGAGGAGTCCTCATATGAAAGAATACTGTACTCTTTCATTTACGTATGAAACTTACTGCTTAAGTAATTTCCATTACGGTCTTACCGTGGTGGAATAATACTATAGCCGATCAGTTTATATACTTCGTGTCGAAACTTCAAAAGTTTCGATCTGTGTTCTTCAAAAGAAACACATAACCACAACGTGATGCCACATCCGTTAAGGTCACGAAATATTCATGTTCACATCTAGTCTAGCTAGATATGGGCCCACTAACTTCACCATGAATAGGGCTAACAGATCGGTGGCCCTTATACTATTACCAAGTAAATAGTATTTTAGTTACTTTACCTAATAAACTAGATTCGCAGCAGACCTTATTTGAATAGTCAAATCAGTCCTAGTACCCACTCTTCAAAAGTGTGGATATACGAGTCTTGTTTAATTGTGTCCTAGACAACAAATAAGTCTCTATTGATCAAATCAATTTGAGCTATTTATTTGTCATTTTTATATGTTTGAGATTTTATTATATTCAAAATATAAATTCTGTTATTTACATCTAATGTATTTATCTCAGTATCATCTTTATATAATGAAACACTTTAGTGTTCTAGAATATAAAGGTTTTATCCGCAACGGATCAAACACTGATATAGAGATAATGTCTCTAGTCAAACTAGTTACATCATAACAGTTCCTAATTTATGTACATACCCAAAGGGTAGTTCCTAATCTTAGGTATCTACGGTCGAAACAGCGACTTTCGTCCCGTTTCCGATTCGCAGAGAAATCTCGGCTTGAAGTCAGTATCCAGCTCATAGTTGATTCTGAACA